>OX465582.1:5493208-5683208 GCA_950022655.1 Alentia gelatinosa
GTTCTTGTCTCAAAATTAAGTTATGGTTAGTTTCATACATTTATATCCGTAACATGAGAGGTTTGAAAGAGCACAAATGAATAATTTTGTTTGATCTATAAAAATAATATATTCATATTTTTTATGTAATTTCTTTCTTTTTTTTATTTCTTAAACATATGTATAGACAAATACATTCATCCAGCAGTATTAGACGTTCTTCCATATTCAGTTAGGTGGGGAAAAAGATACAGGACAAATATAAGACCAGACAGAGACACAAAATAATAGACCATATTGAGAATGCACTGTACTTCATTCATGGCTTCACTAAATTTCATATTTTTCGCTCAAGACTGTTTCAAGATAATGCCCTTGATCTATAAACATGGTAAATAGAATTTTGTCGCACACTCTATGTTGAAGTTGCAAGTTAGAAAAGAAACCTGAGAAATTCAAAGATTGGAATGAACTGTTGAAACGGATGTTATCTGAATGGTTCGCCCTCCTCCCTTTTTCATTTGTGCTCTTTCAAGTATTTACGCTTCCTCTCTTACCTCTTTTTTTCACCCCCTCCCCCCCCCCCCCCCTCTGCTGTTTTTGGATGGTTGAGAATGGACTTTTATCTTAGCCTGGTATAAACGTCCATAGGCTTAGCATTACGAACTCGTTCTCAACAGGCTTGCGAGAACGGTAACTCGTTCTCAACGGGTGATAAAGAGATGAATATTTCCAGGCTAAGATAAAATCAGAAACATATTCGTGTCTGGTCTGAGTCCCTGTTCGCCATCTCGTTTGGAGTGCTTCAGAATATTCACTCGGCTGTCGCCTCGTTCATATTACTGCGCACTCCAAACTCGATGGCGAACGAGGACACAGACCAAACACTCATCAGTTTTTTTTCTTACTCCGCTATTGTCTCCCGTATGTCTTGTCTCCCCTGTGTCTGTCCCATCAGATATCCTTAACATTGATACTTCTGAATCTTTTATAATCACACTGAAGATGTACACTACATATTATCAACACCGGAAGTAGTTCTGTAGCACCCATGTTCATCTTATATTTTGACCGGTGAAGTGTCCATCAAATATAAGCAGCAATAATGTCATCATTGTATTACTCTTTCTTGTTTGAATTGCTATGATGTAGTTGTTATTAGCTGTTCTTCCTTTCACATCTTGCTGACATATTATCTGATATCTCATTGTAACTGAATCTTCTTGATGTCAATAAATGCTGCTGTGATGTTTTGGGTGTGAAACAAAAAATAAACAATGACCTGTTATATAAAACCGTAAATTGGTATATATGGATTTAAACCTATGGTATACCGACTTCAAAACCATGGTATCCGGGAAAATAGTCCCTTTGTGCTATACAGAAAAGAAATAGTCTTTATCGTTATACCCTATGATATGGCAATTACTGGGTTTAATCTATTCGAAAAGATGGGTAGTAAATGCAACAAACGATAATTATGTGAAAAGGCGGTTTTTTGAACTACTCGACCTTGACCTTTGCGAATCTCACCTTTACCCCCTCAAGAGATCCCCCAAATAACTGATTGCCAATAGTTAAGATACAATGAAAATACAAAATAAACTAATGTCAGCCTAAGCGCTCGTTTATTACTATGTGTCAACCTTTCGTCGTTCACGGCCGCCTGTGTATGGTCTATATAGACGATAGTTAGTCTGCCTTTCCCTGTTCACAAAAAAAAACATGGATTTAAAAATATAGACAATAAACGATGGTTTGTGGACAGGCGGCCGTAAACCACGAGGGGCTGACTCATTGTAACACACAAGCCCTAGAGTCCCCATGCATTTTCAATGGGGTCTTTGTATATGATTGAGGTTAATGTCAATATATATTAAAGTATAGGCCTTGTCCGTCAGTGTAGCACCATCCCCCTATAGGGTACCAGCCAATAACCAGCCAAGCTGACACGGGTAATGCTATAAGTAAAGCTGATGATATGACACGTATCACTCACACATCCCTTATTATCGCTCGGCTGTATGACCGGAAGTCTGCTCGGTATACTATATTAATAATCATGAGACAAGGACTTCTACTCAGAGACAAGCAGTACAGACGCCGGTATACGGAGCAGACTTCCGGTCATATTGCTGAGCGATAATAAGGGATGTGTGAAATGATAGATAGTGCCACTGTAGTCGGGGATCGGCTACCATAGACCCTATTGAGGTAACCCGTAATCCAGTCTGTTTTGCAAGTTCCGGTTTTCGCTGATTACCGACGTTATATGGTGATAGACCAGTGACCCGTAACCCAGAATTAATGCAGTTTAACGGTTTTCAGAAATCCTCAAATTGGAATTCTCATGCCAGAAATGGAAATTTCAGCTATTTCTACATAGAAGTCCGAAATTATATTCAGTTTCTCCAGTTATAAACCCGAAAACTGTGGTTCATGTTGTCGTAGTGTGCCAAGTCTATCGGGAGCGGAACTTTGCTTTACCCGGGCGATAATCGGGAGTTTAGTAACCTCTGGAGGCTCTATAATCTCCTGTTATCATATTAACAGCAGATTATGGTAGCCGGGTTACTGGAGAACTCGACCCGAAACGAACTCGACCCGTAATTGACAGGAGAACTCGACCCGTTTTGGAGAACTCGACCCGCGAACTCGACCCGTAAATTTGAAAATAGTAATAATACATCCAAAGTATTCTAGTTCATATATATATCCATATTTGCATCTATAAGATACTCGAGTTTAGTGCCGGGTCGAGTTCTCCAGTATTCGGTAGCTGACACCCGACTACAGTGGCACTATCTTGCAATTTCCTGGCGGATGATTATGGAACTAGCAATCAATGTGTGCCCTTCAGGTGGCTAATAAAGCGCGTGGGAATTGGCGGTGAGACTGGGCGTGCCTCCGTTGGAGCTCTGTGTAGGCGGATGTATTGTTAACAAGCACATTACGTCCCTGACCCGCAAGGAAATCCTTTTACCGCCATGTGACCTTTGACCGCAGTCTCGCCACCTCTCGCGCAGTGCGTGTTATCGCGAGAACTCGGTTGTCGTCTGCCATGGCGGCGCAGTTTGCAAAGCGGGATGTGCACTTGCAAGTCGAAGAATAGGTATTTTATTTGTTTTGTATGTATGTCTATGTTGAAGGATCAGTATGTTATATGTTTTGTATCGGTCTATGTTGAAGGATGATTATTTCGTTTGTTTTGTATGTGTCTACCATGAAGGATTGACTTTTTTTGTTTTGTAATAATATATATGTTTCTGTCGAAGGATCAGTATTTGTTTTGTTTTGTATATGTCTATGTTGAAGGATCAGTATGTTATTTGTTTTTTATATGTTTTTATATGTTGAAGGATTGGGTTCTTTTTCGTTCTTTATATGTCTATGCTAGAGAATAAGTAGTTCATTTGTTTTGTACATATGTCTATGTTGCTAAATTGGGATGTATACATAACTCTTGAATTTCTTCATGTAAGAATATTATCTTATAGAATGAAAATAACCCAAATCATGTAATCGTTACTTATCTATAATTCCATGCTCGTTCATCAATGGTGAACATGCCATTTGCTCCTAGTATGAAAGAGGCGCCATCTGCACAGGTATCATACGGAAACTGGCTTACTGTCTTCGTACGTCAAAAATACGCGGTGAAATTGTTGATCACATACATCCCGATGCTTTAGGCAGAGGGATGTATGTGATCAATAATTTTACCAAGTATTTTGACGTACGAAGACAGTCAGACTGTTTTCGTATTATTATAAACCTAAAAATGGCGAAATTTTACCTTGTCACGTGATCACATATAGACAATAATCGATGGTTTTGTAGACAGGCGGTCATAAACAGTGAATGGTTGACGCGTCGTAATACACGAGCGCCAGCGAGTGTATTACGAAATGGTTTGTTCACAACCTCGAGTGGTTACAGATCTGCCTATCCACAAAACCATAGTTTGTTGTATTTATTATCCATCTTCTCCAATGAATTAAACCCAGTTATTGCCATATTAAAAGGTACAACAATAGGGACTATTTCTTTGCTCTATAGCATAAAGGGCCTATTTTCCCCGTATTCCATGGTTTTGAGGCCGTATACCACAGGTTTGAATCCGTATACCACAGTTTTGGTATCTGACAGGTTTTATAGAATGGGTCGTGGTTTACTGAGTCATTTTCAATGTGGGCTTTGTATACGATGGATAATAAAAATACACCATGTGTAGGAGCGGGCAGTATACGTAGTTCATACAGCCGCAGGTATATGATAATACTAGAATCTTCCCATTTTCCTGGCGGATCGCGGTGAAACCAGCAATCACTCTGTGTGCTGCAATGCTACATTCTTCTATGCTTCCTTTTTCCTTTTTCTATCTGCTGCTGATTCTAGAACCTTCCATCTGCCCCATTATACTTCTGAACCAACCCAAATCTGAACGACCTTGAGATTGACCTTGTCTTCCTCAGCATCCTTTACAGTGTTCGGGGAAACGTTGCCCTTTGACCTCAAACCCAATTACTTCCGGAGGTGAGACTAATTAAATCGATATGCGAAGAAAAAACCGGAGAAGTATACAGAGAGCTGGCGTATCTCACGAGGAATGGATCTGGTTTGAAGGTTCTGGATCGACCCAATTTACACGCCTGCACCGATCAAAACCTCACTTTCATGTTGTTAGTTCTCTTTTTTTGTCGATATTTATTCTGGAGTAAACTACTAGGATGCATTATTATCCTATTTTCAGTAGGCTCCAGGGCCACGTATTTAATTTCGGTAGATAGCTATTAAAATAAATATTTTGTGAAGGGTAACATGAAGTACAGAAAATGTTTTACATACTTAGGAGAAACCGAACGAGAGTTAGCCTTGTCAATGTTTATGCCACGATGGGCAGGTTGTGTATTACTACACGAGGCGTTAGCTGAGTTTAGTGAGTAGCAGACCTGACCAGAGTGGCATAAACATTGAGAAGGCTAACTCGAGTTCAGTTTTGTATTTATCCTACCCCATCTCACTGATATACAGAGAATATTTGTAATTATCCATGTTAGTAGTTATCAATGCTGCCGGATCTACTTTCGTTATCTCGGCCCTGATTGGTCCGTTTTTTTATTCACCTTGGTGCATAAATAACACTTTATCCAACGCTATGTCAAATACACTGAGTCAATGTTAAACCTATGGCGTTTTTTATTAGGGGTAGGATAAATAATTAAACTAACGCCGTGCTGTCAATAAAAAATGTATTCATTGCACATACATATTTAAAACGTTTCACATGTTTAAAAGTCAGATAAATACATTTTAAAAAATAACAAAAGTATTAAATTATACATTATGAGCCCTATGAAGGGGGAGTAAGACATGAGATAAATATATAAGTACAGGTGTGGGTGGGTTGGGTAACAAAAATCCAGTGCACCAGCAATGAGTGCTAGAAACGGAATGAGAGTATGAGGGTGGTCACGTGATAAATAAATTACCAGGTAATTAACATGTTCGATTAAGCATCTGAGTTAGGTTCGATTAGGTGACTGAGGTGAAAGCAGCATGGCAGTGAATTATAAGCAATTTACAATTACTGCACAATTTCCTTAGTATACATTTTCTATACCCTGGACAGTACAAAAACGACACCTTATACAATATGATTATATACAATGCAGTTCATATTTGCTTGTTTTATATTTCTTTATCTTCAGGAGGAGGGTGTGGGAGATGGAAATTACAATAATCAATATACCAGTGGTAGGGCAGTAAGGTTTTCTTCGGTGTATTTTTAAAATTTTCACATGTATCTATTTGTCGTGTTTCAGGACTAAGATAACTCCAGGCTCTGGAGGTTTTGTATTTCTGTTTCCATCTCAGAGAGGATTAAAAACAAAATATATTATGCGGCGTTTCTACTGGCCGACAAAATGATCGGCGAGTTTTAGGATACAAATAGGGGAGGGTGGCGTGAGCGATACAAATTCGAGCCAAAATTCAGCGATTTTGTTTATCGTTGGTCAGTTTCCAACAGCAAAATCAGACTGAAATCAGACAAAATCAGACTGTATTGAATTCATAGGCGACCATTTTGTGTGAAGATTGTGACAAAATGCCTTAAAGCAGAACACAGAGTGGTCACTGATTTTTTTGATTTTCTGGTTCCACTTGGCGATTTCTGATAAACTATCGAAGGTGGAGGGCAAAAGTCAGCAGGTTGGGAGAGGACTAATGCGGGATTTCTACCTGCAGTAGAAGGGACCTGTTTCCACAGGCTTGGGAGACATAAACTTTTATTGAATTTTATTAATGATAAGTATTTTCATGTCGACCTTACTGGACGACATATTAAAAGTAATTGTTAATATGAAGTGCAGTAACAATATGATGGATAATTGACAGATTAATAATAATTAGAGAGTATCATGTTAATTGTGAAAATGATATCAAGTTAAGTACACTGCACGAAAACCACCATTTCATATATGAATGCGCCCAGCGTATATAAGTTTATCCTACCCCTAATAAAAAACCGCCATAGACTTAACATAGGGAAATTTTATGTGGCAGGCCGTGACATAAAGTATTTTTTATGCCACTAGAGTAATAACAATATTGACCAATCAGAGAGCAGGATGTCAGGTACTATGAAAAAAAGTTCTGTTGGTCATTGAATCAATATTTATCTTTTAGTAATACAAAAGCATAGACGAGGTAGGATAAATACGAAACCGGACTCGAGTTAGACTTGTCAATGTCTATGCCACTCTGGTCAGGTCTGCTCCTCACTAAACTCGGCTACGCCTCGTGTAGTAATACTCGACCTTCCCGTCGTGGCATAAACATTGTCAAGTCTAACTCTCGTTCGGTTTCTACTAAATGACTATCGCGTATTATATCAAGATTGAGGGAAGGTGGACATCACTGGCAACCAGAGCTACACAAAGTTAGCTGTGGTCGGGTTAAATGAGCGGCCGCCTTTACCCAGTAGCGGTACCTGTTTGTTACTCTCCTACCAGATCTTTTGTACTGCTTGGAGAGTGTGTTTAGTCGTAACCTCGAAACCAATTTACTATTTTGTAATTTCCTCTTGTGTGTACTTTTAGAATAGAACCACCATAAAGCTTGATTCCATTATCAATATTTTAAGCTATGAATGTTACCTATCAAGTACTTCTGTCTTCAGAACCTATATAGAACAACACTACCTTGATCGAGGCGTACCCCGACTGATTCCGTGTGTGTTTAACCCGACCAACCCCTATATCGTAGACGGGGTTGGTTGCCAAACTAGGAGGTGGACATCCAGGTACCCAATCGACACATGTAAGATTTGGCCGCTAGGACAAGTCGTAGATACCCCGGGTACCAGGGTAGATTATTAACAGATCTAGTCGGACATGTTAGAAGCGTGGACCGGATGTTTTGCTCCCCTGTAGGAACCGGTGCATGCGCGCCGCTAGTTTACAGTGCTGCACGGCGAGTGGGCCTTCCAGGGGTTCTAGTTCTCTGTCTTATTAAAAAAATCAAACATAAAAAAAAGAGTTAAATATGTCCCTCTCCCTAATCTCACATGGTATATATTATGCTAACATTCCAATATACCAGTCAGCATTCTGTAATTTCTGTTGCTAACGTGGTGCCTTCATAATGATCACATTCATGGTAAACTGGTTTTACTTTCAGTGTCGCTTAGCACAACACAAATGTGGTAATTCCTACAGTACCAGCGATATCACAGCAGCAGACAGCCACCAGCTACCAGCTCAGGAAACGCAATTACATCCCATAATACCCCACTTCATTTTCCTCAGGCTCGATCGCGTTTGAGTTTTTGTCGGCAGCGACAAATGAATAAATTCTGTCGTCTTAATCAAGATGCTAATTAGACGGCTTTTGTCTGTAGTTAATTGGAAGTTACCGACTGAGCTGGCAGTGCAGAGACAAGGCTAGCTGGCTGATGGATTGATTTGTGTGAGTGGCTTGATACATCTGGCTGGATACGCCATTATTGAGCGATAAATAAGGCAATGAATGATGTTCTGTCATGATAGAGTTACATCAGAAAAAAAGGGGATTTACAGTCAAAGCAATCCAGAGGATGACACAATAAATGTTTTTAATGACTTGATATCATTAGATTAGAAAAAGGTTATCATTTCACTTGCAACGTTTAGCCGATATGAATCGTTTTAATACCCTGAGTAGGTTTACCGTGGTGTTATATTTATGAAGATAAATCGGATGAAGTCTGGTGTAGGCATTAATATACTGGCTGTGATACCATTGATCCAACAAGCGTATATTATATGTATATATATTTACATATGTTTATAGTTATCATATACCCATGCAGTATATTTGATAATTATGTACTGGTGCTCCCCATGCAGTATAAAGTGTATACTGAACGCTGTGCAGTACACTGTTATACTGAACACGTTGAAATATCAGCAGTGTATGGGCATTCACGTTGACATGTCTTCTATGCCATTATATGGTAAGATTTGATTAATTTTAGGTATATAATGAATATAGAACGACCCACCATGCTTGTACATTCTATAAAACTCGATGGCAAGTGATGTTATTGCTTTTTTTACGGAACACGGCAATAGGCTGAGTTCCGTAAAAAAAACAATTTCCCATCTCGTTTTGTAACATGTACAGCATGGTCAGGTCGTTCTATATAAATACATATGTATGTATATATCTACATACATACATACATACATGCATGCATACATGCATTAATCTCACCCCGGTATTTTTCTCCATAGGCTTAAGTTAACATTAGGAACTCGTACTGCACGGCCATGAAGTTCGTGTACCCAATACTCAATGGCTAATTTGGTGGTTCATTTTATCAATAAATCATGTCATACAGGGTGAGATAAAATCAGAAACTCACTGATGAAAATAACTTGGTCCGCACTCCACCTCGTTTGACCACAGAGTGATTCACTCAGCTTCGCTTCATGAATTACTCTGCAGTCAAACTCAGTAGAGTACGGACCATGCTATTTTCATCTCATGGGTTTCCTTCTAAACATACATACATACATGCAAACAAACATACATACATGCAAACAAACATACATACATACATAAACTCCTATTCGTAATATGCATAAAAGTCAATGATCAAGGAGCTAAGACCATTTAAATGATGTAAGTCAGTATTTATGTAATGACATTGAGACCTTCCATTTTCTCTTATCGTACAAAGATAGTAGCTGTACGACTAAATATCTCATGGAACATTAACAGCCGGAGGACCATCCTACGACAATTCATAAAATCGTACGATGATCGTACGCAGTTTATGAAACGATGCCCAGGGACGGGATGGATATAGATATAAGTTGGCTTTGATCCAAAGTTTTCAACCTTTGATGAACAGATTAACCATCTTTGAAATTTATATCAGAAACTCTTTAACTACGATTAGACCTAAGCACATGAAAAACACATAGGATGGCCCTAAAGCATAGGTGCCCAAAATTCAATATATATCTAGGGGTCGGGTGAGTCAAATGGTGGTGTGTTCGCTTTACGCTAGAGGACGCGGGTGCTGATCCCTGCTGTGTGGTGATTCCGGTAAGCCCGTGCACAGAAGTGCTATGGGTTCGCCCAGATTACGTAACATGGCTTATATATAAGAACGGGTCCACGGTGAGTCTGTTACTCTGTGTGTTCCCCCATGTAGCGCGAACCCTTTGGAGCCTCACTTCATTGGTAGTGGGTTTTAACGTATCCTCTCAGTGGTTGAGTAAGGGAACTTGCTTCGGTTTGTGGACTCAATCCCTCTACTTTACTTGGTATTCCGGTGCCTAGGTACTGTGGGGGTGCACACTGTCGAAGAACTTCACTCGCTAACTGGCATAGACTGCCTGAGTCGCAGGAGAGAAGAGTCAACCTTAACGTACATGAAAGTTTATTATAAAACCAAGGTTAATAATTTGCGTTCACGGAATAAAAAACCTTTCAATCTACCGAAACCCCAAATATCAAATTCAGAACAAATATCTGGATAACCAAAGATTTCTATATGGTAGAGCACTGCAGAATTTTTTTTTTTTATATAAATTGGTATCATCTATTCTGATGAAGACAAAATTAGATTGGAGAAAAATTAAACTCCTCCTATCAGATAGGAAAAGAATAATATCCACGTTAAGAAGCGCCGATGGCAGTAAACTCGATTCTCCCTGGCCGTAACCCAATCCTTAAGGCCTGTTTCCAATGGCCGACGAAGATTGCTTAGACCTTTTGAGTTACACAGAAAGTCTGTCAGTGGCGTCACTGACTGTGCGTCGGTATAGAAAAATCGCTGAGGGTAGTAGATTTCACTCAGTGACCAAGCTTTCCCTCGGTGGTGGGTGGTGCCACATTGCATAATCTTAGCAGAAAAAGTCTTGGGGGCAATTCACGATCTTGGGTGTTTCCATTGACTGATATTGGGTCCACAGTGCCGTCGGTGGTTCGTCGGTTCGTCGGTGGTTCCTGACTGTAGGTCGGTGACGGGAAATCGGCCAATGGAAACAGGCCTTTACGAACAGTTTTTGTGCTGCATTGTGTTGGCGGCGGCTCCAGCTCACTTGTATGGTCAGTAAGGGCGAGCACCGAATTTCAGAAATGGTGTCACGTGACATGATTTGTGTCACCATGGCAACTATTTCATTTTTTTTCTCAATAATTATATTGGTTATATCTAAGTAGATATTTTGTAGAAAAATTGTGTTATCCTATTGAGAATTTCACGAATTATGAGCCTAAATTGTAAAATGTCAAATGATGCCATTTGGCATTATTCGCCCATGGCTGGGGAATGCCACAGTGGCATCATTAGTAAGGATGGGGTTTTATTACCCACCGATTACGGAGTCTCCATAGGAATTGTATAGAGTGCCTGGAATCAACTACCCGGAGATTCTGGCTTGTCAGAATCTCCTGCAGGAGATTCCGAGAAAATAGTCCTGTCCATAATGAGGTTGAATCATCATGTACTTCGAAATCAGTTTCTTGAATGTTCATTCAATATTGATTATCTAGAATCAATCATAATAATCTCATTTACCATCAGAAATCACTGTCATCCAGTTTATTCAATTTCCAAGGCCTAATACTGGAGCGAGCGGAAGATGTTTATCACCTAAGCTGACACCTCCAGTCTACATGAAAATCTTTTTAAAAAACTTTAAAAAATAGGGTTATTTACATTTGTTTTTTATACATGAGAAATGTACTGAACAATATGACTTTCTTCAATTATCTCAAAAACAAGAACGGTGACCTGTGATTTCAAAAATCTAAATATTGAATACTATACACCTTCTATATTCTGTGAAGGTTTGAGAAAAATTGCATGGGTTTTACTATATGAAAAGCAATTTATTAACATCTTTATATATTCTTTTATAAAATTGTCATAATATGGATCTATTGATTGAAAACTAGCATGGTGACCCCCGATCTTTAAGTTGGGTACATGTGTACTACAGCACTTAGAGATCATGATATTCAAACTTCAGGAAAATGGATTTTAATTTTCATCCCAAAGTGTCCGATGTGCCTTAAAATAAGCGTTGATACTGCCGTACCCGATACTCCCTCAGATGTGTTCTGGGAAACTGCTGACCTCAGCAAAATCTGCTGGCGACTCATCAAAGCCTCGAGTAATCGACTTGTAAGTTAAGCCCTGCCCCCACCAACGCCGAATCAGGGAGCTGTTTCAAAAGTCGGGAGGGTGCTAAACGAGAGTACTCACCGCCAAAGCGAGAGCTAACAATGGCACTTGAAGCGTCGCTGTCGAGGTGGAGGTGCCGCTCGCTATTGGGTATTGGTAGTGGTTTTGCTGCTGCTTTGATTCAAAGTGCTGCTCACTGTTGCGGAATCTCGCTTTGAAATGCGACGTGCCACTGGTGAGACTTCACTCGACTTTTGAAACAGCTCCCTGGTCCCATAGGCCTTATGATTGACTTCCTGACACCTTACTGATTCTATCCTGAGGTCAGCAAAAATCGTGGCAGTGGAACAGGGTTCTGTGATTCTGTCTACGACACCTCACGATAGGCTGAGATTGAAAACGCCAATAGTAGAGGTCCCGATTAAATCCAACATGTTGGATATTTCGTAGCCTGTCGTAGCTTATCGGAGGTGATTCAACTGGAAAATATCTCTTGTGGGTGAGATAATTGGTGGAAAATCATGAAATTCTGAAATTAGGTAGGGCCCCCTCGGAGGTACATGTTTTATGGGGGACTTTTGGTGAGACTGGCGTACTACACACGTACTTTTTGGCTCAGTTTATACCTGCCGACAGAAGATGCACCGATGAAATATCGGGAAAAGAAGCATCGGTCGATGGCACCGCCGACCGACTTAAGCCCTGCCTCACCAACGCCGATTCTAGTCCCGTTAGGCCTTATGATTGACTTCCCGACACCACACCGATTCTATCGTGAGGTCAGCAAACAGGTTGCGATTGAAATCGCCAATAGTAGAGGTCCCAATAAAATCGAACATGTTGGATTTTTCGTGGCCCTTTTAAATAGCAGCCATCGGGAAGTATGTCGTAGACCATCGGAGTTGGGGGGTGGGGGGGGGGGGGGTTGGCTTTACAGCACATATATTCATTTCTCTCAAAGTGTCTAGGAAATCCATAGCATGTCCCTTGGCTACTAAGAACTAGGATCAAATATCCATGTATAATGGAAGACCATGGTATACCTAAATCCTTTCATCAAATAATTGTAAGAGAAAATCTAAAAAGTTATTAGTCAGTAAGTCATTTGTATTTAAAAGTATCAAGAATGCTTCAATAAACCTAGAGAATGGATTTAATAGTTGTCCACAAGTATCATTAACAGGAATATCTACTATGGTATAGATAAATATGTAGGTATAGAATCATGCCCCATGGCAACGATTAGCTACCGATAGGCTACAATAGACAATGATACGCTACGAAAAAATCCCACATGTTGGATTTTATCGAAAGTCCTACAATTGGCGATTTCAATCGCATCCCATAGGTATCCCATCGTTAGCTATTGTAGATACAATTGCAGAAACTTGCTTTACTGCCACGATTTTTGTCTCACCTCACAATAAAATCTTTTTCCTGTTGGGAAGTCAATTGTAAGGCCTATCAGGACGAGAATCGGCGTTGGTTGGAATAAGCCTTAAAGCCCGGCACACGATTCTTGTCCCGATAGGCCTTATGAATGACTTCCTGATACCATACCATTTCTATCGTGAGGTCAGCGAAAATCGTGACAGTGGAACAGGTTTCTGTGATTCCGACCATGACACCTCACTATAGGCTGCGATTTAAAACGCCAATAGTAGGACATTCAAAATAAAATTGATAAATGTTGGATTTTTTGTAGCCCATCATGGGGTATCGTAGCCTATCGGGATGATTTCGTGGTCATCGAGTATGATTCACAGATTGGATCATGACAGAGGTCTATGATTCTGGGACCTCCCGATAGGCTACGATTTGGCCATTTCAAATTGTTGCCATCGGGGAGTATGTTGTAGACCATCGGCGTAGGTGGAGGCAGGGCTTTAAAGTCTTACAAGGTGGAGTGTTTGACGAATGATTCTCACATAGCGTTTGCACTAATCGACTCAAATCCTGGTGACTGTGGATCGCCTGGCAAATAGTCGTCAGCTGGTGCTCTATTACGCAATCTTGGCCATAATAGTCTTCGACCAAAGAGTTTCCTCGAGCAGAATGGATTCCTCGAAACAGAACCCAGATAATGAATTCATGGTAGGCATTTGGCGATGCCACTTGTGGTATCAGGGAGGTATTTTCAAAACTAAGAATGATACTGGGGTCTGTTACATAAATTTTGAACGATAAGATCATTGTACTATACGATCTATCCAACGATGTACGACCTCGTGGACGATCCTCGTCCAATTTGGTTACATAAAATAGATCGTAGGGAGACGTATGAATATAAGATCATTTGCACGATGTAGGTCAATGTTTATTTAATGATATATTCTCATTCGATCGTATCGTACAAAAGTCGTACGTGTACGACCAAAACCATTTATGTAACGATATGCGCCCTACGACCATTGTACGATCTTTTACATGATCTTTCAAAATTTATGTAACAGACCCCTGACTGAGCGATTACACGATTAGGACTAACCTCAGGCGATAGTGACCACGATCGGAATGCCAGTCCGTTTTTCAAATGTGGTCCTCAAACTTCCCTATATATTCTGTTGTTCTTATTTGTTTAGGTCACTATCGCCTGAGGTTGGTCATAAAGGTAATTGCTCAGCCAGGGCCCCTTTGAATAATAGATTCTACGATACAAAAAAGTATCGTACAAGTCTCGTTGGTGCTAAAATGTGGCATAAAAAGGTATGTCGTAGGTATACGAGCCTTTGACGAGACGAGAAAATGAAATGTCGTTGCTGGTGTAGCATAAGAAATTGTTTATTTTGAAAATGTTGTCCATTTTGTCATCCATTTATCATACAGAAAAACACCTCTAGAGGTGTTGTATACAATGTCGAACTCGTTTTTCATGCACTAAATCTCATTCAAATTAAAATATTTTTTGAACAGAGAATTATATGCATATGTAATATGTGTGTACAAAATTTCATCATTTTATAAAAATCAACCCATTTGTGAGAAACATTGTACCATTCAAACCGATCCAGAGGGACTGCACCACCCGGCCTGCTTTTCCCGGAAATACCACTGCATCGCTTGATGAGCATCAGCGTTTATATAGAAAATACTGAACAACACTTCTAATGCCAATGACTAGTCTTATGTTACCCAATATGAAAAAGGTCGTCTAGAACGTCGTTCATCATTCGATATGTCGCATCGTCCAGCCTCATGAATGACACAAGTTTATTCAACAGCCCCCTGAATCATTCTTTGATTTTTAGTGATTATTAAACGGGCCCCAGAGGTAGTGGGCGGGGGGATGGTGGTAGGGGGTGGGGGGTTGAGGGGATGGGGGTAGGGGGGTAGGGGGTAGGGGGGTGGGGGGTAGGGTGGTGGGGGGTAGGGGGGGCTGGCGGGGGGAGGTATCCTATACTTCTACCAACACAAACAGGCGGGAGGCAGCGGGGGAGAGGATATTTCCTCTCATATACGCCGGGTGTGAAATACAGCCAAGAAGCGCCTGTATATAAACCCTGGGCGTATATATATATACATATATATATATATATATATATATATATATATATATATATATATATATATACATATATATGAAAACAAGTCAATATTCAGCCAATACATGCACTTCCGCGATGGCGTATATATATATAAATAAAATGGTGGTTTTCGTGCAGTGCTAGTCATGTCACACGTGAAATATGGAACTCCCCGAGTGACATCAGTGACATCATTATAACACGGCTGTCAGTCCAGTATTTTCAAATCAACATCAACCTGCCATTAGTGCCCATTAACCTGCACCATAATTACAACAGAAAAGTTGGAAATCCAGCGAATTAGAACTCCCAGTGGCAATTGTCTAATGATGAGCAAGATGCGTTCTGAAGAGTCCTAAATAACGTAATTAGAAAGTTCCATTTATGTCGCTATGGTTGGTTTTGTATTAAGTAGAAATTATCGATTAATTAGAGGCTCAAATTGTTGAAATCTGGAACTCTTGGGTATCATAACCAAGGACTTGACCCACTTGGTTTAGGTCTCTTTGAGCCATGCAAATCGTGGATTGTACGTGACTTAAGGCCCCGCACCCACCAGTTACGACACAGAATTTCTCTTTCGTAGCGCAATCGTAGCACTCTTGTCGCAGCGTGTCGTAGCGTGTCGCAGCGTGTCGTAACGGTTTTTGGCGGAAAAAAAGGAAACCACGGCGCCGACACCGGCTACGACACCGGCTATGACAGAATACGTTTTTTCTCAATTATTTCAAAAATGATGAGAGTGACCTATCATTTTTAAAACTTAAATAAGTAGCATTATGCATATACAATATTCTGGTAAAGTTTGGAGAAGGTGACATGGGTTTTACTGAGTGAAATTGAACTTTTTAGAATTCCTATATATTTTATTACCAAATATTTTAAAACTCTTAGGATATGAGAAGAACACATCCAGATAGGTATGTAACTAAAATTTTGTAAAATTTTTTGAAATATTAACGGAGATATAGATAAAAATGTAAATGCCCATTGACTTACCATTGCTTCCATAGGCGCCAGTGTTAAATATCGTGACTCGTGTCGGAACGGTGTCGTGGACGTTGTCGGAAGCCTGCCTCAACAAGTGCAGAACGCTACGATAGCGTTACGACACGCTCCGACACGCCCCGACATGTTGTAGGCCTTCCGACACACTCCGACAATTCCAGCATGTTGGAATTGTCGGAAGCGTGTCGGAAGGCCTAAGACAAGGCGCCCGTGTCGGAGCGTGTCGTAAGCCATGTCGGGGCGTGTCGCAGTCCTTATCGGAAGCCGGCCTCCACTACTGCGATAATTTAAGCGCTTCCGACACAACGTTCGATTTTGTGTCGTAAGGACTATCGGGGCGTGTCGGAAGCGAAATCGTAGTAAGTGGGTGCGGGGCCTAACGTGGTATTTATGTGGTATTTACGTGGATTTCCGTCATATTTACATGGTACATACGTGGTATTTACGTGAATTTATGTTGTATAAATTTACGTGAATTCATGTCGTATATACATGGTATTTATGTGGTGTTTACGTGGTGTTTCCGTGGTATCTACGTAAGATGTACGTGAATTGATGTGTTATTTCTGTGGTAAGTATGTGAAATTATGTGTTATCTTGGTGAATTTGCGTGGGGTTTACGTAGTGTGTACGTAAATTTATGTGGTATGTATATTAATGTAGGTGATATTTACGTGGTATTTACATGGTATCACGTAGCATTTATGTGTAAAGTACGGGAATAGTCTTCAAAGTACAGGATTGGACGTTATATTTTATTAATTTTTTGATAGAAATTGATAATATTTTACCATTTATTGGTATATAAAACTTGTCAAAGTAAACGTCTAGATTCTGCATGTTCGGTATTTATATAGATAATATTTTACCATTTATTGGTATATAAAACTTGTCAAAGTAAACGTCTACATTCTGCGTGTTCGGTATTTATATAGAACGACCTGACCATGCTGAACATGCTACAAAATGAGATGCACTGTACGAAACCTACCACTTTACATATGTATGCGAAACGCGTCTAACAGTAGGATTTTGCGTCTAGAGGTTTGACCTGTTATCCGTCTCGTAGACGCCTTATCTAGTTGCGTATATACATGTCCATGGTGCGGTCTTATATACGTCATATATACGCCTGATTCCATTGTATATACACCACCATCCAATAGTTCCGATCTTTGCAACTTGGGGACACTACTGGTAGCATATTTCTTTACCATTAACCATCCAAGTCTGTATTATATGAAAATTGAAATCTTATATTACCAATTTATTTTATAAAAACCTAATTAAGTATAAATTGATTAATTACACATAGTAAACTTTGCATTATGTTGTTTTTTTAATTGTTTTTCTAATAGATCTTACTTTCAAACACCATTTCAATGTGTGGACAGTCAGGCTTACTATATAATCGCCCCCCAGTGTCTCTGTGCATCTGAAGTCCGACACCTGACTCCGACTCTGACTCCAACTCCGCCCCTGCCTTGTGAATGCGGCTGCCACCCTCACAGCCACCCGCTCATCCGCCCGCCCTGTGCGCCTCCGACTCAGGACTGAAAACATCTTACACACACCGAGCGGCCGCTAATCCGTCTACATACACTGCAGGGAGGCGGGGGTCATGTACTAGGGCTTCACTGTGGGTAGAGTGAGTGTAGGGTGGTGGGGTGGTGGGGTATCGAGGGGGGCGGTTGGGGGTGGGGTTGGGAGGTCTCGGGTGGCAGGTCAGTGTTGGTGCAACCTCTACCAAAACCCACAGGACGGGGTGGGCTGCAGGTCACAATATTTCTTTTTTTTTTGGCATCATGTCTACACTTAGCGTATATATATCGCACAGAGCAAGTTTTGTCTTGGATACGCCAGGTGTGAAATACAGCCAAGTCGTGCACGTCTACATATGGAAACCGTCTCGTAGACGCCCCGAACGCAGGCGCAGATAAGAGGCGTATACAAATATAAACAAGCCACTATACAGCCGATACGTGCATTATCGCAATGGCGTATATATATATGTAAAATGGTGGTTTTCGTGCAGTGATGGGGATTGTTTTTCTATACGAAACGAGGCCCAGGCAGAGTTCCATAAATAACATCATTTCGTTTTGTAGTATTACAATCATGGTGGGTCTTTATATTTATTATATACCCAAAATTTACAGAATCTTACCATATATTGGCAAAGAAGACACGTTCACTTGAAAGCCAACACACTGCTTATGTTACAACGTGTGCAGTATTACATTTTACTGCACAGGGTTCAGTAAACAATTTATACTGCATAGGGAGCAGCAGTATGTAATTACCAAATATACTGCATGGGCATATGATAAAGTAATAAAACCATGTTCCTGTTCATTTTATTGTTAACTTTCATTAGAGGATTCAACAAAATTCAATAGAAATAAACCTTCCCTTCTGACTGGTCCAGGAATCAAATTAGATATTCAGAAAAACTTGCCACTGGGCGAACCTGGGGCCTGTTTCACTAGTTTTGTGACATGTCTAGATGGCGTGACATGTCTAGATGGCGTCTAGATGTTGTGTCCGGTTTCATAAGAACTGTACATTAAACTTCATTTTGTGCGTTCTTGCTTGCACTGTTGGTTCCGCATTTCATGTCTGTCTAACACTTTTGTCACAAAACTAGTGAAACAGGTCCATGATGTGTAGATTTGCCTAATTCCTATGTTTGGGGTCTGTCTTTTCCTAAGGGCATTTACTTGTGTTGTCACAAAACCAGACAACCCAATCTGTCTGTATGGTGTCACAGACATGTCACGAAACTAGTGAAACAGGTCCCTGATATGCCCAGTAGCAGCCTATCAGGAAGCTTGCAGTTATCAATGTGTGTTTTCTCATTGTGCTTTTAGCATGAGGCAAGACACTCAAGTCTTGAAATCCGGTTTAGCATGCGGCACGACGCACCAGTCTCTAGTGATATGAGAAAATCTGGTTTAGCATGAATCATGTCGCCCCAATCTTCACTGATATGAGAAAATTGGGATTAGCAGGAGGTACCACGCACCAGTCTTCAGTCATATATAAACTAATTAAGTGAGTAAACTAATTAAACTCCTTAAGAAAATTATAGAATGTTGCCCAAATGAAATGAAAGAGGCCCTAAACCCAACCTAGTACTATGTTGCATGGTTGATAACTGGACATAGACTACTCATCCTAGTGAAAAAATTATACCATCAAATGTATTGTATATATGTTGCATTTTCAATTGCCCAAAATGAAACAAAACGAATGAAATGTGAAGAAATGATTATGCTGGGAGCGCGTTAAGACCAGTCTGCAAAGGCTGAGCTACTTCCCAGGTTAAATAAAAGTCTTTTTAAAAAAAAAAAATTTAAATTAGAAGCAAGTGATATGTTCATCATTGATTTTTTGATTTTTTTAAATTCAAGTAAATAGTGATACAAATCACCCTTGTCAGGGTGTTCTTCCTTTGTCTCATCTCTACATCAAGATATATATGTACAGTTGGGTATAAACATTTTGGACATATACATGACTTTACAGCATACAACGATAACAAGACAAAACAAACAGGACAGGCATACAATACGGGACAAAACAATGTTGTCTGGCCGGGTTGGGGGCATATACATCCACATCTCTGGGGGCTGTTGAATAAACTACAAACGAGAAAAAAGTCTCCCAGAATTGTCTTTGGGACCATAGTGTTGTATAAAATAATATGCTGTAAACAGAAGATATTTGGACGATAAGAGTAATTTGAACCTCTTGCAAGGTGTTGTATACGAAAACGTTCATTTAGAAAATATCTTCTTTTCTGCAATACAACACGTAATGTAAAAAAAAGACGTCCAGCATGCCGTTTATCGTTGGAGTTATCGTATAGCCCCAGAAACGAACGAACTTTATTCAACAGCCCACTGGTCTTTGCAGTAAGAAGGTCTTTAAATATATTTCATAATGATTATTGTCTTTGGTTTTTGGATTTCTATGGGCAATTTGTCCCATGTGCTCGCACCTTGATAGAGGGGAGATTTCCTATATTTCTCTGTGTTAGGGGTATCGGTGCTGATCACGATTTTATTTTGTCTTCTTGTTGGTAGGGTTGTGTTTTGATGAATGAGCGTGCAATTATAAAGAAATTACAATTAAAAGGATTGGGTTCCATTCAGTCTCCAGATAATTTTCTGCAACCCACTTGCACCTAGTCAACTTGCCATTTCTACAATCAAATATCTAGGATCAAATAAATCAAGCACTAGTGCGTCAATGAGGTATTTCGGTCTTGAGTGATTGGTCATGGTCAGCTGGGCATGCCTCTAAGACCCTGAAACACTGGCACCCTGCTCCTTTCCCACTATTACAGTGAACAGCACGCAGATAGTGAAGGGATAGTTTCTTTGCAGCACGCTGGGAGTGTATATGTGACCGCTCTAACCCTTAGGCAATGTATTAAGACCGTGCAAGCACGCCCTAATAAAACTGGTTTAGCATGCATCACTTCGCACCAGCCATTAGTGATATGAAAATAAAAGCATGAAGCATGAGGCACCAGTAATATGATACATGGTAGGTGCAGGGAAGAGCCTTAGGGGGTGCGTCCACCAACCACGACAGGGCTGCGACACACGCCGACAAGAAAGTTCCAATCGCAGCCTTGTCGCAGCCTTGTCGTGAGAAGGGGGGCTGTCGTGACCCCTTGTCGCAGCCTGTCGGGAAGTGCACGCTCCACCTAAATATTCTATCCTAGATCTCTGCGACAACCTCCCGACACGCCACGACACGCCACGACACGGCTCCAAAATCGAACATGTTCGATTTTGTCGTAACCTTGTCGGAAGGCCCCCGACAGGCCCCCGACAAGCTTCATGTCGCAGCCTGTCGTGGCCTTGTCATAGCCTCTTGTCGGGAACTGTGGTCCACCAACCACGACAAGGCTACGATAGGCTTCCAATCGTAGAGCTGTCGTGGATCTTGTCGGAAAGCCGTTGTCGCAGCCTTGTCGTGGTTGGTGGACGCACCCCCTTAGTGTCTTACCACATATATCGATTATCCCATTATACCTCGTGACAGAATGTAATTACTCCGACACATCAAAGTAGTTAGCGCTGGCATATGTTGAGAGGATTTAGAACAAAGACCTGTTAACCCTTTACAGGCGGGGGTCTGTGACAAATCCAGGGTCCCGTTTAATAATCTAGGGTCGTACATGAAGACCCTTTTCTGTACCTTGTACAAGGGTTATCGCTTAATAATATTCAGGTTTGTTCGCAAAGACAGTATTAGCCATCCATAAGGTCGTCCATAGTATTGAATAAAGTTTTTGGTGGGTAGATAAGATCCTCCCTTTTTCTATAAGGACATACTCATGTCCAAAGTTCAGTGGCTCACCTATATCCTAGGTTTTTGCAGGTTATAATACTTTACGATAAAATCATAAGGACACAGCAGACAAAAAACAACAAGTAAGCCTTATTTGATGAAGGGTATGCATATTTTTGGGGTGGGATGGTAACCCTTTTCATAAATGAACGGCAGAACACAGATCTGATTCTTATAGAACATTCTCACAATGACAGTGAGATCCGGGGAGGGTTTTTTAAAAACTACCAACTAGTCCTAGTATGACCCACATTGTTGATATATATTTTTATTCGAGTCTATTATTGATTCATCGACTGTTACAAGTAGCGTATAAGTATTGTGAACCAATGTGTCTGCTGTGCTTATTGCAGCACCTGGGGCCCGTTGAATACTCGTGGAAGTTTTTGGATTTAGTTTATTATATCATCTCAAAAGAGGTACATTGAGTTTTTCAGACACAACATAGGATCAGTATATTATAAATACTGTATACTGTGCGCTGTGTACTGATGCGAATAATGTTTGTCGTTAAATTTGTTTTCTGAATAAAAAAAAAAAATAGGAATGTCATACAACTTCACATCTACCAAAAAAACAATAATAAAGGAAAAGAGGAAAAAAGAGGATGAGTTGATGAGAGTTCCAGTTTTCGAGGCACCTAGTTACATTTTCATGCTATCCTGCTCTTTACTAGTCTCTTAAGGGCATCAGCTGTATTATTATATACCTGTGTCCGAATGTCCATTAAATACTGGCCGCTGCTAGGGGTGCAGTAATAATAATCTTCGTGCCCACTGTGACTGTAACTTTGTATGTCATTAAAATGGCGTTTTTGATTATTTTAAGGTATATCATAATGAGCAAACTCCCTAACTGTGGGCGAAACGTTTATCGTTCTCGGCCAGTCGCCGATTTCATATTGCCTTCTGCCTATGGCGTCAGGCCGTATGAAATCGGCGACTGACCTCGAACATAAACGTTTCGCCCACAGTAGGGACGTTTCCTAATATTATTACATACCTATGGCCGAAGGTCTATGAAATACTACCCGCTATCAGGGGTACAGTATAAATAATGTTCGGGCGCGCTGTAGTAAATATTCGGGCGCACTCTGACCATCGGGTCAATTGGTACATATAATAAGTTTATAAAATGGTGTTTTTTTTATATTTAGGTATGTAATAATAAGAAAACGTGGTGACTGAGCCTGTAGGGATGCCACTCTCAGCCATTTGATGCTATAAATACGTCCCTCTGCCTGTGGCGTCAGGACGTATTTATGGCATCAAAAGACCTCGAACGCCCATCCCTTTGGGCTCAGTAATCACGTTTACTCTTAGCACACAGTTGGACATGTGAAGGCGAATCGTTCACGATCTCGCATCTCAAGGGTACATGAATAGAGGGAAACTATATTCTGGTGTGAATAAGTCAAAGTTACGAGGTAAGGCTTGGAAAAAATACTGCCTAAGGCGTAGCTGCGGGCAGTAATTTTTCCAAGTCTTACCGAGTAACTTCAACTTATTTCAAACAGTACGTGTTTTCCATATTCCTATATACCTGCAGTTGTCGGCTAATATCGATAAAAAATGCTATTTGCTTACCCCCCATTAAACTCGAAGCCAGATCCAACCTTATCAAGTAAACTGACACTATATACGTTTTCTCCCCACTACGCTTTTCTTAAGAATTATGTAAGAGACGATCTGATTGGTCTAAACCTCCCGGTACTGTCAACCTGAACAGTGAAGGTCAACTTGGGCAGTAAACAAAAGTTATTCCACCCCCAGCAGCGTTAGGTAATCATAGGTTGTTCACTCATAGGTATATAGGAATACCCTTTTCTGTACGCCAAGGAGACCCAGGGACAATGTGGGTCAAATTTATTCAACACTTATGGATGACCTCATGGACGGTTGATACCGTCTTAGCAAACAAACTTTTATCATTAAACGATAACCCTTGTACGAGGCATAGAAAAGGGTCTACGATTCTAGATTATTAAACAGGCGCCAGATTTTCTTCAGGCTCCTTTTTCATTAGACAACATGGCAAAATCATAGCCTATCTGATTTATTTCAAAGAGGCCTTAAATCATAGAGCTCTGTCGTGATCCAATTTGTGAATCATGATCCATGGCTACGATTACTTACCGATGGGCTACAATAGGCTACGATAGGCTATGAAAAACCCCACATGTTGGATCTTATCGGGAGCTCTACAATTGGTCTTTCCAATCGTAGCCTATAAGTATTGAATTGTGGGCTATCATAGAGTCAATCGTTGAAACATGTTACACTGCCACAGTTTTCTCTGACCTCCCGATGAAGTCCGGAAGTCAATCGTAAGGCCTATCAGGACCAGGGACCTGTTTCACTAGTTTTGTGACATGTCTAGATGGCGTCTGTGACACCATAGAGAAAGATTGGGGTTGACTAGTTCCATGACAACACAAGTAGCTGCCTTTAGGACAAGACATACCCCAAACACGGTGTGTCCGGTTTCATAAGAATTAGACATTGCCTTGTTACTGGGGCTGTAGTGTCACTGTTAGGCTTGGTTCCGCCTGTGTACTACGTTCTTGCTTGCACTTTTGGTGCCGCTTTTCTTGTCTATCTAACACTTTTGTCACGAAACGAGTGAAACAGGTCCCTGAATCGGTGTTGGTGGGTGCAAGGCTTAAAAGTGCATGCACATGTATGAATAACAAAGTGCAGTATCTCATACATAACCCTTCATATATATTATACCACCCTGTGTGCTTCCTGTTTAACAACCCCCTCCCCCCACCTCTCCCTACCAGTGGTTGCTAGGCAACCATCAATCTTTATGAAATTCAATTGCTACCTCAGTAGACGGGAAACCACTTTTCATCACAAGACATCAATTTACAGGAAGTACAAGGAGTGAAAAACTCACCAGGAGAACCATGTTCTACCACGCTCTCCTAGCAGAGATCCTGCGCTCTACTTCCTGCGGCCGCTTGTATCTCTGCACCGACCTGCCTGTTTGGGGCAAAATCTGGCCCATATGCCAGTTATAATATATTCTAAATTCTGAGCATTGTGAGGAGTATGGTTTATTTGTAGATAGATATGCACATATTTATATGGTAAATGATATATACTCATTTTTGATGTTTGTTATGTCAAATCAGATTCTTAGGGATTACTTTCTGCAGTGGGAAGCACCTCTCGCATTACAGGTCTTTGTTTGTCACCATATCACATGTGCTCATGTGTAGGAGCAGTTAAATCAACTGTGGATTCACATTATAAAGTGGTGTAGTGCTGAAAAAAAGCTTTATTGTCTGTGAAGCTCATTCAACAAATTCAGTATTACCCAACTCATAGATATGAGTTGTTTGCATTTCGTGACTTTTGACAGTTACCCTTTTTATTCCGAAGTATTGGCTGGTTTCCCCTGTCTTTAGTGAATACCCTTGGAACAGGCATTGGGTTGAGGCATAGCCTGGAAGCCTGGCCTATCTGTTCACTCACATATTAGGCCAGGTAACGCCCACCATTTTTCTGGTGCATCATGGGTAAAAGTCGTTCACAGACCTCACTATGTGCCCTGGTCCTGTTGACAACGGAATGTAGCACAGTCTATGTTCCTCTCGCTGGGCGTTACCTGTCCCATTATTCATTGGAGCAGGAACCAGGGGGCTGTTGAATAAAGTTCGTTTGTTTCTGTTGCAGTGCTGGAAGATACGATAACTCCAAAGCTAAACAACATCCTGGACGATTTTTTTACATTCAGTGTTGTACGGCAGAAGAGAAGATATTTTCTAAATGAACCTATTTGTATACAACACCTTGTAAGAGGTCTAAATTACTCTCATTGTCATCTTCTGTTTACAGCACATTATTTTATACAACACTATGGCCCCAAAGACAATTCTGGGAAAAATTTTTCTCGTTCGTAGTTTATTCAAACAGCCTACAGGGGCCCGTTGAATAAGCTAGGATCGTACACGTAGACCTTTGTCTGTATGCCATAGAGACCCAGGGACGATAAGGGTCAACTTTCTTCAACACTTATGGATGACCTTATGGATAGCTTAGTCTACCTTAGCGAACAAACTTACTTAACAACAACCCTTGTATGAGGTACAGAAAAGGCTCTTCATGAACAAGCCTAGATTATTAAACGGACCCTCACTGACGCAGAGGTAAGTAAGGGCTGGCACCGCGAAGGATCTGCTGGGAGAGTGATGTTCTACCAGCGCCATTTTTACCTCTTTCCCTAACAAGAAGTGAGTGGAACCTTCAATAGTAATTACCGCTGTGTCCCTGAGACCTGGCACTCAGGTGGAAATAGCAGACCGTGATTAGGTCTTTGTGATAGCCACATCCAGCAACCTTTTATCAATTTAACGTGTGTTGTTCATGCCTATATTCACTCACCCCCCTGAGGGTTGTGAGAGCGCTCAATGATATTCTACGCTTTACCATCGTTAGTATGGAGTTAGTGATATATCACACATACAGATGCAGCCTCAAATCCATATATGTAGCTTGCAAAGAAAACACAGGACATTCATTCATTTATCCTACCCATAAAATAAAATCCCATAGGCTGAACATTGAGTATCCGTATGCCACGCTGATTGGCATACGGAGTTTTATATGTCACTAGTGGCATACAGCATTGTTATCACGTAATATTCCAAAATCGAGGAGATAGGGTAGGATAAAATCAAAACCTGATTCGTTTTAATCTTGGTCACCGCAATCCACTCCTGAAGTTTTGACTCCGGACTTCACTCGGCTTCGCCTCATGAAGTCACTTTGCCAAACTCCAGTCATGGAATACGGTGGCCAAGATTAAAACTCATCCAGTTTTACAATAATATAATATATATTTATGTCTATATATTTCAATATATTAATATATGTGAGGACTTAAGGCAACTCTACGCAACTCACCCGGTAACGGTATCTATGTTAATCTACGTCACATATCTTGTCTTCGTCACGTATCTAAGCAACCGCACGGTCTGTGGATGTGTGACGTGTTATTCTAAATGCGCTAACGGTTAATCCACCTTGTGATCTTATCCTAAACGGCTGTGTTAAAAAACTTACTTTTAGCTTACCTGTTATCTCGATGTTTAGGCTGGGTTGTTCCCAATGTATCAATAAAGCCGTATATTCAATATTTCCCGCCAATTCAACTGTTATCATCGTTATTAATTGAATAATATATTCCATTATATTTATAGTTCACCTAGGACGAATATCATATATATGTATATATATAAAATATCATTAAACAATAAATAATAGACCAATAATTAATAGATATGATAGGATGAATGCTATGATAACAATAATTGAGACAAAGGCATGAATGACGGAAAATATATAATAACAGGGTTTATTAATGAAGTTACATTGGGACCTTCCCCTGCCTACACATCTAGAAATACATGCTAAAACTTCCCCTACCTACACATCTAGAAATAAATGCTAAAACTTGAAAACCTGAAAAATACAAGTAAGATTAGAAAGCACTGCTCGGTTGAGCAGATTACAGCGGAATGAGGATATGAACATGCGGGCGTCACCAAGTAACCTACGGTAACCGCGTCAGTAACCCGGTAACCTGGAAGAGTGGGTGTGACGCCAGACAACAAATATTGACCTCAGTGAATAATTGTGAGGGTACTATTGGTTATTAATCTATATTTATATAATCACAGTTATATAATTGTATATATATATATATATAAATTTCGATGAAATCGGGGCCCGATTTACGCAAAAATCGGGGCCCCAATTTTTCACACGACAGAATTCCCACAATATATATACATCTATTGTATAGATTTTTATTTATCATCCACCTATTACAGAGTCTCAATATCACTTCCATCACTATAACTAAGAGACCTTGTATTGTATCACACTTTAGTTATATCATGTAGACAGATTGTATCACTTAAGAGGGCCCCAACGGAAGACCAGCTCTAAGCTGGGCTCAGAGATTTGGTTTCTGCGATTCAAGGCAGGCGTCCACCAACCACGACAAGGTTTCGACAATGGCTTTCCGACAAGGTCCACAACAGGCCTACGATTGGAAGGCTTGTCGTAGCCTTGCTGTGGTTGGTGGACCCCAGTTCCTGACAGGAGTCTATGACAAGGCCACGACAGGCTGCGACTGGAAGCTTGTCGGGAGCCTTTTGACATGGTTACGACAAAATCGAACATGTTCAATTTTTCCTACCACTGGACCTTTGTCATGGAGTGTCATGGCTCGTTGGGAGTGTGTCACAGAGGTCTATGATAGTAAATTGTTGTGGAGCGTACACTTCCCGACACCCTCCGACAACGCTGTCGTAAAGCCCCCCTTCTTACAACAAGGCTGCTACAGGCGGCGATTGAAACTTTCTTGTCTGCGCTTGTCGTAGCCTTGTCATGGTCGGTGGACACCACCCTTTAAGGTGGGTGACCACCAACCACGACAAGGTTACTACAAGCCCCGACAAGAAAGTTCCTGTCAGCGCCTTGTTTTAGCCTTGTCGTGAGAAGGGGAGCTCTGCGACAGCGTTGTTGGGCCAAGTCGTAGGTTGCATGCTCCACCTAAATATTCTATCTAGACCTCTGCGACACGCTCCCGAAACGCCACGACATGCCACGACAATGCTCCAAAATCTAACATGTTCAATTTTGTCGTAACCTTGTCGGAAGGCCCCCAACAGGCCCCCGAAACGCTTCATGTCGCAGCCAGTTGTGGCCTTGTCATAGCCTTTTGTCGGAACTAGGGTCCACCAACCACGACAAGGCTACGACAGGCCTTCAAATTGTAGGTCTGTCGTGGTTGGTGGACGCCCGCTTTTACTCTCCTATACCTCACGATTGCATACCAATAGGCTGTGATTGAAAACGCCAATCGTAGAGCTCCTGATAAAATCCAACATTCGTAAGCTATCGTAGCCTACAGTAGGTGATTTAACGGGAAAATAATTCTTCCGGGTGGCATACTTGGACGAAAATTATGAAAATCTGGAATAAGTTAGTGCGCATACAAATATATAATCGTCGTGAATATATAAATGATATCGTTAGATGAAGTATCAAGATTTAGAAATAGTTTCCTAACGAAATTATGATTCTACCACAGTTTTATTTTTCAATTTGATTATTTTAGTGTCTGATAAATAATATCATAATATGTTGTAAATACCTCTAAAAGATTATTCAGATTCATGCAATATTTCTAAAATCATTTCCGGTAGATAGGCTACAATACGCTACGATAGGATAAAATAAAATCCAACATGTTGGATATAATCGGGAGCTCTACAATTGGCGTTTTCAACCGCAGCCTATCAGTATGCAATCTTCATTTCATGCCCTACTTTCCGTTTCTGTATTGCATGGTGAAATCCCATTTCACCCACACGGTATTTAGTTCACTTTTTCATCTACAGTAACGGCCCACACGTATATCCGGTATGGGACTTTATAAGGGACTGAAACAAGTCCCGAGGCCCCACACTTCTCTACCTCAACTGGCAGTCAGTGCAGAAAAATTTCCCACCCACCAACCCCGATAAAGCCATATTTTTAATTCTTCGGATATACAAATAAATTGCAGTATAGGCCGATATAGTTAAATAGTAGCGATGAAATGAGTCACTATTTTCTGTACCAAATCTCAGATTTTATATCATATCATCTATTACCAATGATGTTATTATTGAAGGGAACCTGAGGTCGTCTATTAGCCGTTCTGTGTGTAGCAGCGGCCGCGCTAAGTAGGTGGCGGCTCTGCTATTTTCAGCACAGTGTCAGAACCAGTTTAGCCATCATGCAGGTACCTAGAGTGTAGGCTGGTTCTGTGTTGGTAAGAAAAGTCCTAGCAAAACTAACCATAACTGGTATACCCAGACTTACAAAGGACAACCAGTGGGGACCCAGCAGGGTTCTGTACATGCCCAGTGAGGCCAGGTAGGTGTATATAAGAGCCTGCTCTGCTTAGGTGGACACACTGGGGGCGGATGACTATGTGTGCACTGCGTGAAAACCACCAGTTTATTCATATATATGCCATTGCGTAAGTGCATGTATTGGCTGTATATTGACACGCTTCCTCTTATATATGTCAGTGTAATGGTTGTATTTGCGGCAAAGCGTATATGAAAAGAAATACTGTGTGCGGGACAAGTATATGTGGGTTGTATACATTTTACATGTCTATAGATGAGGCGTATACACAAAAGAAAATAGGACTACCTTGTATACGCAAGATCATACCTATATACGCCAAGTGTATACATATATAAACTGATGTTTTTCACACAGTGGTGGTCCCTCTACAGGGCTCAGTCTCTGTTCCCTGCAGGGGTAGACCTTTGGGTCCCCTATCGGCAGGGTTCGGAGAGTACTGGATCTAAGGAAGGAGGGGGTTGACTTTCGAGTGCTCCTTTTGGACGGAGTCTGGGATCCTGGGTATCAGTAGGGCTTTAAGACTTTCCAGGTCTCCCCTGTATGATCTCGGGTAGAGCAGGCGGTGCTGGGTGGCTGTGGTAAAACACAGGTGCTGGTTTTTATCCCACCCCTAATATAAAATCCCATAGGCTTAACATTGACTTTCCGTATGCTACACTGACTGGCATACAGAGTTTTATATGCCACTAGTAGCATACAGAATTGTTATCACGTAATATTCCAAAATCGAGGAGACGGGGTAGGATAAAATCAAAACCTGATTCGTTTTAATCTTGGCCACCGCATGCCACTCCTGGAGTTTTGGCTCCGGACTTCACTCGGCTTCGCCTCATGGAGTCACTATGCCAAACTCCAATCGTGGCATACGGTGGCCAAGATTAAAACACATCCAGTTTTACGATAGTATGTAACTATAGATTGTTCGCCAAGGGATATAGGAATAACACTTATCATCCTTGCTGAATTTACACCGCACATCACTCTGAAAGCTTTATCCAGGGAGTTTCTCATTGACTGTGTAAAACAGTATTGTATTACACCATGTCTGGCTTGAATGACAGTTCTTCGAATGGAGTATAAGTGTATTAAATTTATTACCCATCGTATACCAAGTCCCCATTGAAAATGTGCGGGGACTCAGTAAACCACTACCCATTGTATAAAACTGTCAGATAATATGACTGTGGTATACAGACTAAAATCTGTGGTATACAGCCGCAAAGCTATGGTATACGGGAAAATAGTCCTCTTGTGCTATAGAGAAAAAAAGTAGTCCCTATTGATATACACTTAAATATGACAATCATTATAGGTTTAATTTATTCGAAAAGATGGCTAATAAATGCAACAAACGATGTTTATGTGGACAGGCGGCTCTTTAAACCACTCGAGGCTGACGCTCGTGTATTACGACGCGTCAAACTCTCGTAGTTTACGGCCGCCTGTCCACAAAACCATCGGTTATTGTCTACATGTAACATAACATAACGGTAATAACAGGTGAAATATTATATACATGAGATAGGATACTAATTCTAATAATGGTGGCTAGGGTGCAAATTACAGATCTACTGTAAAACTACAAAAATGCCAGGGAGACAGACAATAAGATTTATTAAGAATAATCGTTAATTATTCTTATCAAAACGTAATTAAGAGGGAAAGGGATGGATGCTACAGTTTCTACAGCAACCCTTGCGTCAGAGCGACCGACTAAATCAAAAATAAATCAGATAACACCTACTCCAATGAGTTAAAACAGAGAGCCATTAGTGTGAAGCCTTGTTATATATTCATATCACAGATTCATTTCTTCTGGGCCTCACACAGCAGGGAGACAGTAGTAATGAGATACTTCTTGGGCAGTATTGTATGGCTTTTTCATTTTAAGAAACTGAGACATATTGGTGAAGATGACTAAATACACAATATGGCCGTATTCTCCGTGTAGTTGACTCCTAGTAATACGTAGTGTCAACTACAAGGAGAATACGGCCACTAATCATGGTAATGTTGTATTTATTACTCACCATTCGAGTAATTATTAGGGAAAAAATCTTGTAAATAATTAGAAATTCGACCCAAGCGCTCTGCATTGTTTATATAAATTAGTTCCTATAATGCCCATCAGGTGGCCCAAATAGCCTTATTCTTCTAGGAGATTCTGGAGGTCCGTATTCTACTCAGTAGCAATCTGTAGGCTCCATAGGCTTAGTATGGAGACTCCGCATTAGTTGGGTAATAAAGCCCAATACACATCTACTGATTCCGGAACATTAATGTACCTTTGTCGGCCACAAACGGACAGTAATTTATCTCAGGTGAGGCATCCTATATATAACAGAGTCAGCCCAAGTCGGTAGATGTAGGACAACTAGTCAAGGGTCAGCCAACGATTAGAGAACCCCTTCCTTGAGATGTTATTTTGTCACGAACGATTTGTCGTTCAATGTTCCTAAATCAGTTGCCAAAAGTTCATCAACATGTTGATAAATCCAGTCACTGACAACAGAATGTTGGAGATTGGCCCTTGATTGGGTGGCTGACACGGGCCGAGGGGTTACGTAATTTGCCTGCTGGAAGTTCACCGACTCCTATACGATTCGGGGACTAATCATTCAACCCAGAATCGGTTGGTGTGTATTGGGCTTTACGAACATTTTTCAGCTCTGTTTTCTCTCTGTTTTTTTTTATGGGATGAACAGATATGGGCCATGTAGTGTCCCTACTGTAAAGGAAACCTATGAAAGTTTAGGGTCAAAGCTCCTATCCCGAGTTTAAATTGTGATTAATTCACAAGGCGAAGCCACGCGGATTACGTAGTGATTCAAACTCGATGGGATCAAGCTCTTACCATAAACTTGAATAGGTTTCTCAATTTATCTCACCCCTCACATTGACTAATGGGCTGACATTTTCGAAATCATCTCATTGAATATCGCATATACAATACTCCATGGGCATTGAGTATGAGTTCCCAATGTTAAGACTATTGGGGGAAAATACCAGGGATGAGTTAAAACTGCCTAAAGGCAGTTGCAGAAATGGCAAGTTGACTGGGTGCAAGTGGTTACAAAAAACTATCCATAGGCTAAATCTCACTCAAACTTTTTAATTGTTATTGATTTATAATTGCATCCTCATTCATCTATGATGAACATACCTTTTGCTCCTAGTCAGAGACGACTGCATCCAAGAATGAAACTTTGATAAAAAGAAGAGATGGCAATTAGATATGCAGATAGTCAGGGAGAATGATAAGGTTGTTTTTTTTCTAAATTTGAGCTTAGCTCTCTCTATTTTCCTTACATTTTGTAGTCTGTCTTGTACATGTGACTTTCCATGGTAGTATACATGGGGCTATTCCTAGTAGTTTACATGTGTCAATCACACATAGTTCAAATTTGAAATTATCCATTGAAAAGTTCTATATTTCTTTGTATTTCAGTTAAAAAATAAAAAGTGTAGCTAGGTTTTAATGTTATGTTAACCTAAGACTGCATTTTTTATCATTGTAATGGTTATTAATATTGATATTTATCTTAGATATATATAGAATAGATAATCGAAACCATAGGGGCAAAGAAACAGACCACGAGGTAATGCAATCCTTTCATTGGTGATTAGCAGAATTATGAAGACGTGCAAAATCTGAAATGGCTGATGGAAACTACAAAAAAAAGACAATAAAAATACTTGTACCCTCTAAGTATCGCTGAACAAAAGGCCAATGGTACAATGTTTTAAAAGTAAAAAAATACATCAATCACTTCGCAAAATCCACCAGTTTATATGTATACACCCAGCGTATATAGGTATGATTTTGTTTATACAAAGGAGTCCTATTTTCCGTTGTGTATACGCCTCATCTATAGACGTGTAAAATGTATACGACCCACGTATACATGTCCCGCACACAATATTTCTCTTCAAATACGCTTTGCGGCAAATACAGCCATTACGCTGACGTATAGAAGAGGAAACGTGTCAATATACAGCCATTACATGCACTTACGCGATGGCGTATATATGACTAAACTGGTGGTTTTTGCGGGGTAAATGTTTTACACTATTCTTCTCTTATTCTGGCTTTATTATATTCTAATGTGTCCTCTGACGTTGTTGCACTAGAAATAACCACATTTAGATAGAAGATCTTCATTCTCATTGATGAATCTATTATGTCAATAAACTTTACTTTACCAAAAAAAAGAAAAAAATCATTTCCCATTTTGCTCCCTTAGGCAAAGTAGTAGAATTAAATCGGGTGTTAAGAATCAATGTCAATTCTTAATTAACCCACAAAGATAATGATTATAACAAGCAAGACGGTAATGACAACAATGATGATCACGAATAATCATGATAACCATGATGCTAACAAAATTTTCTTATCAGGAAAAATGGATGGTCGTTGGAGATTGATATCAAGACCCGTAATCCGGTATGCTGCTCAGAACACAAAATAGAGACTGTCAGAAACACAAGTATTTTTTTGTATTGTTACCGACATGGGAATCTGGGGCCTGTTTCATACGTTCATAATCGTTCGTTATTTCCCTTAGCGGTCCATTAAGGGAGTTTCCATTTCATGAAATCGTTATCGTTGTTTCCTACGAGAATTTTCCAATGGATGATCACTTTAACGGAATTTCCGTTTCATAGGAAAATTTGTCGTTCGTTATTCTTTCCCCTGACTGCCCTTAGCTACGAGAGGGAGTACCCGCTCGTATATACCAAAACAACAGTAGAAACTTTTGTTTTTGAAGCACTAGATCTTATTCAATTCTTATTTATATAGAATTATATATATGTGACATACATATCTTCTCATCATTTTCTAACCACTACTTCAACCGTGAAAAACATTCAATATATATCCAAGTTCAAAATGACAAATCAGCCAAAACCAAGATGGCCGCCGCGAACATATCAGCAATGTAGGTACCAAAACAACAACAGCCACACGGGTTCCAATGTTTGAGTCAATTGTTTTGTTGTAAAACCACGCAATTTGGTTTGTAAATCTTATCAAATTGAAAATCTGATGCCAGAAATAGAAAATTCAAGTAATTTTGCCTTCAAATGACAAATTACAGGCAGTTTCTAAGCCCGCCATTTTGAAGGCCCTATGCAGCCTTCGGGCAATAATATGATAATACAAGAAAGTGCGGAAATAACGAACGAAAGGAATCCTGGATAACGAAAAAAATCATGAAACGCTTTAACGAAATTTTCGTTAATAGTTTCGCTATTGGTGCCGCTGATATGAGTTGAAATTTTGTTATACTCTCGTTAGCTATGAAACAGGTCCCTGATTATTGAGTGTGCTTGCACACGTTATATACATCATCTAGAGGTTAGAGGGGTCCATACAGACTTTCAGGGTACTGCATACATACACAATATTGACTGGTTTCAGATACAAGCGGCCGTATGCTCCGAGGAGTTGACGCGTAGTAATATCCAAGCGAGGATATTCCGTAGAGTCAACTCCAAGGAGCATACAACCGCTTTTATCAGAAACCAGTCTATATTGTATTTATTATCCACCTTTTCTGCATAAGTGACATGTCGATATCAGTTCATTTTAGTTATGCACTATTTTTTCATACGCACTATGGAGCATACAACATATCCGTATGCGCTGGGTATGTCCATACACGCTGCCTATGTGTTTTCTATGGACACTTTGTATTAGGTGGATAATAAAAACTATTCCTTCACTATCTGTGCGCTGTTCACTGTGATATTGAAGACGGGGCAGGGAGCCAGTGTCACAGTCTCATAGAGGGTGCCCAGCTGACCATGACCAATCACTCAAGACCAAAATACCTCAAGATCCACTGGTGCTTGATGTGTTTAGAATCTAGACTCAGGCAGCTGCAGAAATGGCAAGTTGACTGGGGGCAAGTGGGTTACAGAAAACTATCCATAGGCTAAATCTAACTCAAACCTTTTATTTATTCGTTTATAATTCACGCTCATTTATCTATAATGAACATACCTTTTGCTCCTAGTTATAGAACCGACATTATGTCCATTACATGGACTTTATCAAGATAAATCTAAATTTTGTGTGTCTTCTTAGGTACTTATCGAATCGTTGTTGTTGTTCATTTACTCATTTTTTGAATTTCTAAAAATCGTCACCTGCAGTTGATTGTAGTTTTTTTAGACTAGTAATTTCTATATGGTTTTAAACTAGACGAGACTAGCGACTCTCCGTGCATAATTTTTGCTACCCCCTCTCTGCTTGGAGAGAGGTGGGTAGTTAGCTCAGAGGTTAAGGCACTGGACTTGTAATCCAAAGGTTTTAGGACTTTGTGTTTGAGTCCCACTGCAGCAACTTTTCTCCTTCATCCCCGGCAGTGGTAGATTTGCTGCCATATCAAAGGCCAGTCCTTCTCATACCATGTCTATGTGGTGTGGTGTACAGCCACCTTTCTCCTTCATCAACAGCAGTGGTAGACTTAGTGCTATATCAAAGGCCAGACCTTCTCATACCATGTCTATGTGGTGTCCTGTACAGCCACCTTTCTCCTCCATCCCCAGCAGTGGTAGACTTACTGCTATATCAAAGGCCAGACCTTCTCATACCATGTCTATGTGGTGTCGTGTACAGCCATCTTTCTCCTTCATCCCCAGCAGTGGTAGACTTACTGCTATATCAAAGACCAGTCCTTCTCATACCATGTCTATGTGGTGTGGTGTACAGCCACCTTTCTCCTCCATCCCCAGCAGTGGTAGACTTACTGCTATATCAAAGGCCAGTCCTTCTCACACCATGTTTATGTGGTGTGTGAAGTAAAAGAACTCTCACCTCGGTAATTGTGTATAGGAGTGGGATTTCTACCTGAATTCGATCACCACCCTTGTAGTGTGAAAGAACCTTGAGAAAGTCTGGTAAGGACATATATATATAATGGTTGACTGGACGTTAAATCAAACCAACCAAACAAAAAAAAAACAAATCTGCTTGAAAACACATAAGATCTTATCCAGAAGAAGTCTCCAAGCAGATTCTCTTCTGCAGACAAAAAGCGCCTCCGCCCGGAGAAGGTAAAAGGTCAATAATATTTCATGCAGATAAAAAAAACCTACTTGTCATTTATTCGCCGGCTTGAATCTGCCAGTTCTTGACACAACCTTTAATTGGATTCACATGTAACCAAAAAAAAGCTAGTTTCAAATACTGTCCATCGTATTCCCTCGAAGATTATTTCAATGGGGCCATCCAACTGCATAGAAAAGGGTTAGAGCTTTTTTGTTCTATAGCACAAAGAAATTATTTTCCCGTATACCATGGCTTTGAGGCCGTATACCACAGATTTGAATCTGTATACCACAGTTACGGTATCTGAATAATAAACGATGGGTCGTGGTTTCCTGAGTCCCCATACATTCTCAATGGTTACGTTGTATACCATGGTTAATAAACAATAGGTAGTGGTTTACTGAGTCCCCATACATTCTCAATAGGGATTTGTATACCAGGGATAAAAACAACAATGGATCGTGGTTTACTGAGTTCCCGTACATTTTTTTTTTTAATCTTTCATGATTTCTTTATTGATAAAAGTTACATTATTTTCTATTTATGTCATCAGTTAAATATTTTCGTCAATGCAGAGGGCTTATGACATCAGCTATGTAACTAGATAGCTGGTTTTCATTGTCTAGCCCGGAATACCAAATAGTCAACACAATTCACAGTTGGCAATATTGACAGGTACTTAACGGGTACTTTGTATACCATGGATGATAAACAATAGGAAGTGATTTACTGAGTCCCCGTACATTCTCAATGAATACTTTGTATACGATGGATAATAAACATTGGGTAGTGGTTTACTGAGTCCCCATACATTCTCAATGGGTACTTTGTATACCGTGCATAATAAACAACTATATATCATGGATAATAAACAAAGGGTAGTGGTAAACTGAGTCTCCATACATTCTTAATGGGGAATTCATAAATTATGGTTAATGAACAATGGGTTTACTGAGACCCGTACATTCCCAATAGGTACATTGTATTCCATAGATAATAAAGGATGGGTAGTGGTTGACTGAGTCTTCATACATTCTCAATGGGTACTTTGTATACTATGGTTTGTTGGTTGGTTTGATTTAACGTACAGTTAACCATTACAGGTTCTTACCAGACTTTCTCAAGGTCCTTTTTACATAACAAGAGAGGTGATCGAATCTATATGATGATTTTTGGTATACATTTACATCCCACACCACATAGACATGATATAAGAAGGACTGGCCTTTGACATAGCAGTAAGTCCTTACCAGCAGTAAGGAGAAAGGTGGCTGTACAACACACCACATAGATATGGTATGAGAAAGACTGGTCTTTAATGTAGCTGTAAATCTACCACTGCTGGGAGTGAAGGAGAAGAGTGGCTGTACACCACACCACATCTATAGACATGGTATGAGAAGGATTGGTCTTTAATATAGCAGTAAATCTACCAATGCTGGGAGTGAAGGAGAAGAGTGGCTGCAGTGGTACTCGAACCCATAACATCCTACAACCTTGGGATTACAAGTCCAGTGCCTTAAAGCCTGCCCCCACCTACCACGATTCTGGTCCCGATTGGCCTTACGACGGCCTTCCCGACACCATTCCGATTGTAGCGTGAGGTCTGGCAAAATCGTGGTAGGTGGGACAGGTTTCTGCGATTCCGTCTATGACAGCTTACGATAGGCTGCGATGAAATCGCCAATCATAGAGGTCCCGATAATTTCCAACATGTTGGAAATTTCGTAGCCTCTCGTATGGTATCGTAGCAGCCGCTGGTTTCGTCGTGGAGCTATCGTGACCATAGTTTATGTTATTGGTCCTCCCAAGGCATTGCCACGCTCTACGATTTCAAACTATTAGACCTATCGGGGACCTCCCGATAGGTCACGATTTCCGCATTTCAAATCGTAGCGATCGGGAAGCATGTCGTGGCCTATCGTGGTAGGTGGGGGTCCCCTCTTAACCACTGAGCTAACTCCTCAGCCCTCTGTATACAATGGATAATAAGGTGTGGTATCGCATGAGCAGATGGCGTGGGCGCGTTCACAGTCCTCCTTGGCAGGGAAATTGTAGCTCTGTCCCTAATTGTCTCGCCTCCCACGCTCGTCAATGATCCGCGCATATTGTGTAGAGTTTCAGTTCGTTTAGCTAAGGCTAGGAGCAAATAGTATGTTCATCATTGATAAATCAGCGTAAATTGTAAATGAGAAACAATTAAAAGCTTTGAGTTACATTCATCCTATGGATAGTTTTCTGCTACTCATTTGCACCTTAGTCAATTTGCCATTTCTGCAACTGCCTGAGTCTAGGATCCACACAAACCAAGCACCATGGACCTGGGGCCTGTTTCAGTAGTTTCGTGACATTAGGCCTAGACAGACATCAACAGCGGCAACAACAGTGCAAGCAACAGCGAAAAAAGTCTAGCAAATATCAGAAGGTTAGAGCAGCCAATCTTCTTCATATTTGGAACGATTATAGGTTATATGTATCCCCCTACTCGTGTGAAAGTGTCATTGCATAATTCTTATGGGAAGTGAGTGAAATTCCGCGAGTCATCGATTGCAGTCTTGTGATCTGTTCGTATGGTGTCACACACGCCATCTAGACATGCCGTGAAACTACTGAAACAGGTCACTTTTTCACTAGTTTCGTAACATGTCTGTGACACCATACAGACATTGGGGTTGTCTAGTTTTGTGACAACACAAGTAGCTGCCCTAAGGAAAAGACAGACCCCAAACATAAGAATTAGACAATCTACACATCATGGACCTGTTTCACTAGTTTCGTGACAAAAGTGTTAGACAGACATGAGAATCGTACCATATCTGTGCAGTTAACGTAGTAAAGGAATCTCACCTCAGTAAATGGGTAGGATTGAAATTTCTACCCGAGTTCATCTCATAGATTCGACCACCGCCCTATTTGGTGTAAAAGCATTGAGAAAAAGCTGAACCTTCAGAAAGTCTGGAAATAACCTGTAATGGTTGACAGGTGGAAAGGATGGTTGACTGAACATAAAATCAAACTAACAAACCTCCACCTCATAGTTCTTTTCTGATATAAGACACAACATTGCGTGCCCTAATGGTGGCAAGAGGTCCCTGGAGTCATTATTCCACATTAGCTCAGGTTCAGGTCAGAGGAGATGTCGAGAGGATCTGTGAGATGTATCATGATGTGTTCACCGCAAAACTAAACCTTACCATGTTCCAGTCTATACATCCCAATCTCACCAACTACATTAGTTTCTATGCAAAGAGATTAGTCATCTAAATTGTCCGTATTTATTAGTACCAAAAAGTGTGCGTTAAGACGGTCACCATTTTGTAGCAGCTCCTCCCTGTCTTGATGTTGACCATATGGCAGCCATGTAGTGAATGGCATGTTTACCCTCATTATCGCTCGCTCAAGTTCATGGTCTGGCCACAAGGGGACAGGGCGCGCTAACGGCCTATAGAGGAAAATCCACTAAGGCGACTAAATTCACATAGACTTCTCAAGAGACCATGTGACAATGCGACCATATGAATACATGCGACCATATGAACATATAGGAAAATATCAGAAGGTTCTAATATTGTCTCATGTCGGTCGCATGTCCAACCAAATTCGCATAAACATAACTCCCAAGCAACCACCATGCGAACGCCTGATCTACTGAAGCGAATTTTTCATGTGAATGTGTGAACTCTAGACTAACGTGTGCGACCGCTAAAATGTCCTTCCCATAGAAGTTAACGTTGTGACATAGTATTTTTTTAGCATTTCTCATTTATAGATGTAACCAACTATCAGAACCCAGAATTATTTGGAGATAGCAATAGAACATCAGTGTCATTTAGCAACAAAGTCAAAATATTGCCATAGACTCGAATAGTTAAGTACTTATCTTTTCAGATGGCCTTCCCATAGAAGTCAGCATGATGACTTGCCTTTTTATTTGTATTTCATATTTGCTGATATATGAAACTTATATTATACAGAGTTATTTGCAAATATCAAAAGAATTCATAAATCACTCAACTACCACACTGAATAAAAACCACCATTTTATCCATATATATACATACGCCATCGCGGAAGTGCATGTATTGGCTGAATATTGACTTGTTTTCATATATATACACACGGGGCTTTTATATACGGACACGACTTGGCTGTATTTCACACCAGGCGTATATGAGAGGATATATCCCCTGACCCCACTTAGCAATTTCACTACGCCACGGCTGTGGCGTAGTATTGTCACTTTACCAGGGTGATCGTTGAGTATATTTTTCTAATGTTATTCCTATCGCTAAACTTGTACCAGGGGTGAGATAAAGATGAGCCGTATACATACGGGGAATAGGACGACAAAAGCATACCTATATACGCCGGGCGCATTCATATCTAAAATGGTGGTGTTCATGCAGTGCCAGCATTTGTTTTTAACAGTCCACCAAGTACGGCATCCTCTCAGCGTTTATATGAAATGTACCTGTGAATGGCAGATGTGTACTCTGTCCTAAAGGTCATAACTGACAATGTTTTAGTGCTGTCCTTTTTTAAGGGGCTGTTGGATAATGGACGATAGGAACACTAATGGCGATAGCAAAAACTGCCGCTGTCAATTCTGTCATCAGTAAAAAGGTGTCCAGGAGACCCGCAACCCTCTCTGAGAATCAACGAAGCCTGGCCAATCTGCACTCACATGTTAGGCAAGGTAACGCCCGCCATTCTTCTAGGGCATTGCGAGATTGCATTCAGTTTTTTTGTTTTTTTTTAAATCAATTCATTTATCCTGGATATGAGTGAGGCACATCTGCCTGTTTACAATCAATACTTAGCAGTAAGACTTACTATTAAGCTGAATAGTTTTACTTCTATCAGTGTATTCCTAAAAGGCTGACTACCTATCTAACTTGTACTTAAAACAGGATGATATTTATTATCCATCGTATACAAAGCCCCCATTGAAAATGTATGGAGACTCAGTAAACCACGACCCATTGTATAAAACCTGTCAGATACCATAACTGTGGTATACGGATTCAAACCTGTGGTATACGGCCTCAAAACCATGGTATACGGGGAAAATAGTCCCTTTTGCTATAGAGCAAAGAAATAGTCCCTATTGTTATACCCTTTAATATGGCAATTACAAGGATTAATTCATTCGAAAAGAAATAAATGCAACAAACGATGATTTTGTGGACAGGCAGCTCTGTAAACCACTCGAGGTTGACGTCGTAATACACTCACTAGCGTTCGTGTATTACTACGCGTCAACCTCTCGTGGTTTAAGGCCGCCTGTCCACAAAATCATCGATTATTGTCTATACATACAATGAGAAGCATAGCATTATAGGTATTGGGTATATATACAGTTCGTTTCTTTAAAGTAAGATCAACAAAATTTATTTAGGAAGTAGAAAAGTACCATTCTACATGTAGTGGTAAACGTTAGTGAGAACTGGAGTAGTTTTATGTTTGTAATAGAAGCTGTGCTATACTATGCTTGGTTGTTTTTTTTACATGTTCTTTATTGCATTCGCCTTTTACAAGGCGCTCTTTAAAGCAATACATAGCAGACAAATTTCGAACAATTATTGTTTAGAAACAGAAAAAATAAACAAAAAATGGAGAAAATTACAATGGAGTTTCCGCCTCTATATGTCCACGATACAATAATAATTATTTGCTCTGGAAGGAAGTTATCGTCGAAAAATACCTCGTGATTTTACACTTCTAGATAAGAAGGATCCAATCATAACTTCCGTCGCCATGCTTATTCGGATAAATAAGTGAATACGGCATATAGCCTATGATCCATGGGCGCCGCCATGACGCCCCCCAAGTAGGTGTTCTTCACTAAAGGAGGTGAAAAAGTAGCTGTTCTTCACTAATGGATGTGCAAAAGAAGTGAGTGATAATTGGGAAATGTCTTACCTTGCTCACATATGTAAATAGAGTGTTCCATGTGAAAAACATCATGTCCTGGGTTTTAGCATTATATCTTCCTGCTCTGGGATCAGTGTAGAGAGTCAAAGGAACCATGGTAAAACATTGAAAGGCAGCTGAAATTCATAAGAACAAAGAGCCAGAATACAGGTTTTGTCCCCCGACCACCTAGTGACTGCTTCATGAACTAACAATGGCTCTGTCCCCTATATATACATGATAAAAAAGCTACGGCTTGTTCTTACCCATCCTTCACATAGTATTAATTGGTAGTAAAGCCGGATGCCCATCTACCGATTTAGGGTTGAACGATTAGTTCCCAAATCGTATAGGAGTCGGTCACTTTGTCACAGGCAAATTACGTAACACCTCGCTCGACCCACACACTGATAAAATCGGTGTATGGTCCACTAATCGCTGGTGGAGGGCAAAAACAAAGAAACCGAGTGTTCACTAATCGTTGAGTAGCCTTGCCTAGCTGTCCTATATCTACCGACTCCATTAGGATGGCTTGGCTCAGACAAATTACCCTCCGTTTGTCGCCGACAAACATACATAAATTTTACGAAATCGGTAGATGGGCATTGGGCTTAAGGTGTTTCAAACCCCCCACTTTTGAACTCTCATTTTGTAGGTCTTTTGAGAACGTGTACCATAGGTTTATACCGTAAGAAGCTGCTGATCTCTTTAATCTATCTTTCTTTGGTCTGGGTAAATACACAATTTTGACTGGTTCCAGATACAAGGGGCCGTATGCTCCGAGGAGTTGATGCGCAGTAATATCCGAGGGCATGCGAGGATATTGCACAGAGTCAACTACGAGGAGCATACAACTGCTTTTATCTGAAACCGGTCTATATTGTATTTATTATCCACCTTTTCTGAACAAGCACTTTCCATCTGTTTGCTGTAAGCGTGACTTCATTGTGTATATGTTCAAAATAGTTTTAATAAGGATATAATTTTTTTTTTTTTAAATGCTCACAAAGGTTCTTCCAGATTTTAAATTTCATACATGGGGCTCAGTTTTTGAGTTTGGGAAGAAAATGTAATTTCTTTGTTCTCCATAACTGTGTATGTTTTATTGGGTGCCCACCTCTTTATGATGAATAAGAAAGAAAGGCTTTTAACTGTAGGAACATAAGCAACATTAAACCGTTTCTGTAACTCGGGGCAATATCCTCCGTTTAGTTATTGTGTAGTTGTCTTTTTCTGTTGTGATTTCTTTATTGAATAAACAACATGAATGATATATCATCTTCGCCTAATGTTGTTCTTCCATACAACAGCCCACACAGACAACACAGCTACAATAAATCCACCTTAAGTGGGATTCACACGATGGGACAAATGGACCTCAGACTGGTGTACTTCACACCTTTGCACCAGTCGGCTACTGTTTCCAGCTGGATACAAAGTTTCACAGATTGGGTAGTCCTACAGTCTCAGGGTAACATGGCAGATTCAATTCACATGGGAAGACTTACCAGGTACATAGTCTCACCCCTACACCCCTAAACAGGGTACGCAGGGTACACAGGGTACACAGGGTACTCAGTCGCCGACTCAGGGCACTTCCCCGTGTGAATCGGTGTAATTTGGGACCACTGAGACTCACTGGGCAAGAAGGTGTCAAGTATATTTGTCTCACCAAAAATGCCCCTCTAGATTTTAAACCTGTTTAAAGTCAAAATCTCATAAATTATGTTCCTTGTTGTCGCCGACAATTGCAAGGAAAAAAACTTGTTTCTGCAAAATGAAAACATACAATTCAGATGAGGAGATTGTGTTCCAGTACCGAATCTCAGCAGGATTTGTCTCAGACAAACGCTCTGTGAGGTACTTGGATCGTGTGAATTCCACTTTACAGAAAAATACGGACACATATGGCGATTACAAAGATTTCAGTATAGTATCTCTAGCGGGTGAATGGGAAACCATCATAAACTTGTGGTTATCATTTCGTATGACACAGGTGCATGAGCTGATCATCAGCGATCAGAACTCTATGGATTGAAACCCAGCGAAAGGGTGGGATCTCATTGCATTCTCTCAAGGAAAGGAGATTGGAAAACTACAGTTCTAAGTTAGTTTTTCAGTACAGCTAGAAACAAATCCTAAGGCTAGAAGTACATCTGTGTAAAGAAACACAAAAAAGAGTAGTAGGATTCAGTTAAGTACAACCCGAGAATCTTACTCTCTAGCCCTTCAGTCTCCATGCAGAGGTCTGGTTCACTCTGTCTCTATGCGTGGGAGCAACTCCAAGCAGATTTCTAACGTTTTATATGTAGTAGGTAACTACTATAGACACTGTAGACTCTAGTACAGTCTGTTGTCGCCAGGGCCAGGGCACACAGGCTCAAACTCAGACTGTTATGGGCTGCTATTTTGAGACAGGAATTCCTGCCTCCGCTGGTACCAAGCTACCCTGAGTGATTTGCCAGTAACCAGTGTGTTACTCTTCAAGCACAGGTCCTAGAGTAGCTTTAAATGTGCATGTACCAAATAAATCAGCTTGGAGAGTTATAATGGTTCCTAGAATAGCGCCAGAATCATGGTCAAAACATAACTGAATGTTGAGTTGTGTTCAATCCCAAAAAGCTCCCCCAGAAGCTTGGGGAAGAGAATCCAAACACCCCACTGAAGGCAAAGGTGGGGGAATGTATTGTGTGTGGGACTTCATCTGTCAGTTTGACAACTGGAGAAATCTCCTTCACCTGTAGTGGGGTATTCTCAGGCTTCAATTGGCGCTATAATTAGAACAGCCAGTCACGATATTGCTTCCTCTAGCGGGCCCCCACATGGGACTGGCTAATGGGACCCATGCTCTCTGAAGCGCCAGATCCACTGAGGCGACCGAGAAAATGCGTCTGCTATCCATGCGACTGTGCAAATCCTATGCGAGGATATTCAATATTTTGAATATTGTCGAAAGGCATTCGCATGTCCATGCGAATGTCTGGGAACATCTGCGAACCCAAATTCGCATGGAAAATCGCCTTAGTGGATCTGGCGCTTTAGATCTTCACGTACCGTAACCCGAAGGTTGTGCGGTGCGTGAACGGACTATACACACTGCACATGCCCAAGGACATGTAGTAAATTAAGTAACCCTCAGATGTCACAAACAACTTGAATAATATAAAAGCAAACACTTCACAGTCACCAAACAACTTCTCTCCATATGTACTTTCAAAGTAGGGTCTCCGTGACAAACAAGCTGCAGAGTAATGTGGAGCTCTCCAGTAAAAACCAGGCGGAGGCGGGAATGCAGCGGCTTGTAGAAAGCCTGCAGGCTGTACTCAGGCAGAGACACGCCGGCAACCAGCAGCATGATTTATCTGCGTGCGCATACGGCGGCCATGTTGTACTTCCGCTACGATTCCCTTTACACTTCCGCTCAGATCCGCGCATGCGTGCTTTACCCACGCCATCTAGTGGTGCACTGGGAGACGCCAGCTTCGCAGAGCCTTATGGGAGTTTTTTGTCTGTTCATTCAAGGTCCTTGCAGCGAGGTTTTCCGTGAAAGGTTCTTAGCGTTAACTGAAGTTTACATGGTTTATGTTCCTAGTTCCTGCTCATTAAACTATATTTTTTGTGGTTTAACGTACCAGGGGGCTATTGAATAAACTACGAACGAGAAAAAAGTCCCCAAGAATTGTCTTTGGGGCCATGGTGTTGTATAAAATAATATGCTGTTAACACAAGATATTTTGACAATATGATTAATCTAAACTTCTTACAAGGTGTTGTATACAAATACGTTCATTTAGAAAATATCGCCTCTTCTGTCATACAACACTGAATGTAAAAAGAAAAAGGTCCAACATGTTGTTTATCGTTGGAGTTATTGTATTCTCCAGCACTTCACCAGAAAAACAAGAACTAGCAGAAGAAGAAGAACAAGAAGAACAAGAACAAGAACAAGAACAAGAACAACAAGAACAACAAGAACAACAAGAACAAGAAGAAGAACAACAACAACAGGATCAAGAACAAGAAGAACAAGAACAAGAAGAACAAGAACAGGGAGAACAAGAACAACAACAACAACAACAACAAAAAGAAGGAAAAGGAGAGGGAAAACAAGAACAAGAAGAACAAGAACAAGAAGAACAAGAACAAGAACAAGTAGAAGAACAAGAAGGATATGGAGGAGGAGAAGAACAACAACAACAACATCAACAACAAAGAGGGAGAGAGAGAAGAAGAAGAAGAAGAAGAAGAAGAAGAAGAAGAAGAAGAACAAGAACAAGAAGAAGAAGAACAAGAAGAGAAGAAGAACAAGAACAACAAGAACAAGAACAAGAACAAGAAGAACAAGAACAAGAACAAGAAGAAAAAGAAGAAGGAGAGGGAGAACAAGAAGAAGAAGAACAACTAGAAGAACAAGAAGGAGAGGGGGAACAAGAAGAAGAAGAAAAAGAAGAAAAAGGAGAGAGAGAAGAAGAACAAAACGAAGAAGAATAACAACATGAACAGCAGCAACAACAACAACAAAAACAAGAAGAAGAACAACAACAACAACAAGAAGCCTTATTACTGTAACAACTGCAGAGATATAAACTGTTCGTCTTATAGTGTCTTCATTTGTTCTGATCCACTATTCATTCATCAGACCATTCTCAAACATGTGCGCCTACCCATATTGTTTTGGGCGCTGGATTCCTTTTTGTAAACTTCAATTTAAAGAACTCCCATAATGGGAAAAATTGTAATAAACACTTCCAATCTAATGCACAAACAAAACAGGGACGGCGCCCTTCCTCTGTAGTAAGTGCAGCCTATTCTGTTAAACAGGCGACGGATTCTTTTATTCAAAACACACAACTAATGCGACGCCAGTTGGGGTAAAAAGAAAAAAAGTGGAAACATTTTTCATGAGGCATTTGTTTCCTCAGAGAAAAGGTGGAAAACTGCATTTTTTTTTTTTTTTTTTTTAAATTTCATTCACTCCGAAGAAGTACAGAGTACAGCATGCAATCTGCAAGTTAGCAGGTTTTCATTGCATGAGGCCGAGGGTCGCACCGGTAAGTAGACCTTATGACCCACCACTCGAAAGTTCACTAATTAACGAGTGGAATGAATCCTTGTATATCTGAGTTGAGGAAAAAGCCTGACCAGGGGTCCGTTGAATAATATGTTGTAGTCCATGAGGATGGATGATACGACATATCGAACGATGAACGACATTGTAAACGACCTTTTCCATTCAGGAAAGCATAAAACTAGTCGTTGCCATCAGCATTATCGTTCACTATATTTTCTATATAAACGCTGATACACACCGAGCGATGCAGTGTTATTTCTGAGAAAGGCAGGCCGAGTGGTGCAGTCCGTGTCTATCAGTTCGAATTGTAAAATGTTTCTCAAAAATCCTTATGAAATGACGAAATTTGCTCAGTAAAGAAAAACATACTCCAAACAATCTTATATACATGTTTTAACTATATATTGATGTTTATAATTCTCAAGTGCTAAACTCTGATAACTAGTATACTATTGGACCAAGAACTGCGGTCATTGCACCACTCTGTTACTTTCCTACCCTGACACTCGACCCTATTCTATCACTTCCATGTCTTGCAAGGGAGAGCTACAGTGTCGGACTCCGTAACTCAGCCAAAAATGCACGTAGAGATGTCAAATAAAAACTGAAATGCGAGGAAAAACACAAGGAATAATTTGGAATTATTGACTTTTCATTACATATAGATTTATCTAATGCCTCATTCGTTATGCTGGCATAGCGAACGGCACCGGGATCTCAACAGCGATGCCACTTATGAAACGAGACTTTATAGTGTTCACTGTTAGTGCCGCTGATTGCTCTCGCTATTGTGGTGGCTATTCCCTTTTACTCCCCAGACTATTGTAACAGGTCCCAGGTGTGTTCTAACATTTGAATTAAATCCGCCATTTTTCCTTGAGACTGGTAAAAGCACTCAGCCATGAGAATCTTGTACCAACCGAGAATTGTCTGAGATTAGGGGGAAAGGTTTTAAGTACACCAGTGTCAGGTACATGGCTGTCTATGTGTGAATCCTGCTCTAGACTAGTGGAAAGGTGTAAAGTACACCAGTCTCAGGTACATTAGTCTCTATGTGTGAATCCTGCTTTAGACTAGTGGAAAGGTATGAAGTACACCCGTCTCAGGTACATTAGTCTGTACATGTGAATCTCATTTTACACTAGGGGAAAGGTGTGAAGTACACCCGTCTGAGGTACATTAGTCTCTACGTATAAATCCCACTTTAGACTAGGGGAAAGGTGTGAAGTACACCCGTCTCAGGTACATTAGTCTCTACGTGTAAATCCCACTTTAGACTAGGGGAAAGGTGTGAAATACACCCGTCTCAGGTACATTAGTCTCTACGTATAAATCCCACTTTAGACTAGGGGAAAGGTGTGAAGTAAACCCGTCTCAGATACATTAGTCTCTACGTGTAAATCCCACATTAGACTAGGGGAAAGGTGTGGGGTACACCCGTCTCAGGTACATTAGTCTCTACGTATAAATCCTACTTTAGACTAGAGGAAAGGTGTGAAGTACACCCGTCTCAGGTACATGAGTCTCTATGTGTGAATACCGCTTTAGACTAGGGGAAAGGTGTGAAGTACACCCGTCTCAGGTACATTAGTCTCTATGTGTGAATCCCACTTTAGACTAGGGGAAAGGTGTGAAGTACACCCGTCTCAGGTACATTAGTCTCTACGTGTGAACCCCACTTTAGACTAGGGGAAAGGTGTGAAATACACCCGTCTCAGGTACATTAGTCTCAACATGTGAATCCCGCTTTAGACTAGGGGAAAGGTGTGAAGTACACCCATCTCAGGTACATTAGTCTCTATGTTTGAACCCTGCTTTAGACTAGGTGAAAGGTGTGAAGTACACCCGTCTCAGGTACATTAGTCTCTATATTTGAACCCTGCTTTAGACTAGGTGAAAGGTGTGAAGTACTCCCGTCTGAGGCACATTAGTCCCTACATGTGAATCCCACTTTAGACCCTGAATGAATTGTATCAATACCGTGTGTGATTTTGGCGGGAAAAGATGCCACAGCAGACGACTTTGGGCGGCGGGAAGGGACGCTGCCTGTTGACAAATGTCGTCTGACAAACTTTCACTGCGATGTGAATCCAGCGGAAGAGACGCCATCTGTGTGCGTGGGGGGGGGAGGGAGAGGAGTGGAGGGGGGGGGAGGGAGAGGAGTGGAGGGGGGGAGAGGAGTGGAGGGGGGGGGGGGGAGAGGGGCTGAGCTGCTAGATTCTGTGAGACAGAGTTACGGGTTGGACTTAACTCATTCAGTACGGATAATGCCTAGAGCCTTTCCCCAACGTAGACCGGCTAACGGCTTGAGGCATTCTCCAATGAAAGTTGCACAATGCCTTGAGGCATTCCTAGCACAGACCAGGTAATGTCTTGAGGCATTCTCCAATGTAAACTGCACGATTCCTTGAGGCATTCCTAGCAGCAACAAAGCAGGTAATCCCTTAAGACATTCCCCAGTATAGACCAGGTAATGGCTTAAGCGATCCCTAGCATAGACTGGATAATGCCTTCAGACATTCCCCAGTACAGACAAGATAATGCCTTAAGACATTCCACAGTATAGACAAGATAATGCCTTAAGACATTCCACACTATAAACCAGATAATATCTTTAGGCATTACCCAGCACAGACAGGATAATGCCTTGATGCATTCCCCAGTGTAGATCAGATAATGCCTTGAGCCATTCCCCAGTGTAGATCAGATAATTCTTAGAGGCGTTCCCCAGTATAGACAAGATAATGCCTTAAGACGTTTCCCAGTATAGACCAGATAATGCTTTGAGGCATTCCTCAATATAGACCAGATAATGCCGTGAGCCATTCCCCAGTGTAGACCAGATAATGCCTTGAGGCATTCCCCAGCATAGACCAGATAATGCCTTGAGGCATTCCCCAGTGTAGACCAGATAATGCCTTGAGGCATTCCCCAATGTAGATCAGATAATGCCTTAAGACGTTTCCTAGTGTAGACCAGATAATGCTTTGAGACATTTCACAGTGTAGACCAGATAATGCTTTGAGACATTCCACAGTATAGACCCTTGTCAGGAATCATGTTGTGATACCACATGCGTTCTCCACAAACCACCCTGCCATGGGAGATCTGGGACCTGTTTCACTAGTTTCATGACATGTCTGTAACACCATACAGACATTGGGGTTGTCTAGTTTCATGACAACACAAGTAGCTGCCCTTAGGTAAAGACAGACGCAAAACATAAGAATTAGACAAATCTACACATCCTAAGAATTAGACAAATCTACACATCACAGGATTCTGCCTCTTGTGCTAAAGACATACATCAATGCATCCAAGGTTTCCTATAGTCTCAATGATGATGATTATTTATACTACACCCCCAGCAACGGGCAGTATTTCATACATGTTCGGCCATAGGTGTATATTAATACAGAATACGACTTAGAGAGTGTGAGATCCTATAACAGGGGTAACCAAGGCCTGGAGGGAGATGCTGAAAAAGGCCTTGTAGTTGTAGTAGAGGGAACCTGTCACTACCTACACCCACACACTCTCTACATCCACACAACATCAACACCCACAAAGCATCAACATCCACACAACATCAACACCCACCCAACATCAACACCCACACACTATCTACACCCACACAACATCAACACCCACAAAACATCAACACCCATACAACATCAACACCCACAAAACATCAACACCCACACACTATCTACACCCACACACTATCTACATCCACACACTATCTACACCCACACACTATCAACACCCACAAAACATCAACACCCACACAACATCAACACCCACACAATATCTACACCCGCACAACATCAACACCCACACAACATCAACTCCCACATGCTATCTACACCCACACACTATCTACACCCACACAACATCAACACCCACAAAACATCAACACCCACACACTCTCTACACCCGCACACTCTCTACACCAACACACTATCTACACCCACACACTATCTACACCCACACACTATCTACACCCACACACTATCTACACCCACACACTATCTACACCCACACACTATCTACACCCACACACTATCTACACCCACACACTATCTACACCCACACACTATCTACACCAACACACTATCTACACCAACACACTATCTACATCCACACACTATCTACACCTACACAACATCAACACCCACCCACCCACCCAATATTACGTGATTACAATTCTGTATGCCACAAGTGGCATATAAAACTCCATATGCCAGTCAGCGTGGCATACGGAAACTCAATGTTAAGCCTATGGGATTTTATATTAGGGGTAGGATAATATCTATATCCACACCCTTTCACCGCCAAGGACTATATCCAGGTTGTCTCTTTAACAGCAGCGTTCTAGTCACGTGACCTCCTCTGCGAACGCTCTCCAGGACCCAGAATGCACCGCTTCCCGTGTGTGAGATATAGAAGTGATCGATCAATTACGTCAACTCCCCAACATGTCCTGTCTTTCTTCAAGGCTTGTTAAGGCGTATTTTTCTGATATCCCATCGGTCAATCGGGCCCCCACACCTTTCCGCACCAATCAGTATGCTGCTGCATCAGATACCAGGCCCCTCAGTGCCTCCCATCGCCACGCTGTCCCCAATCGTCCACACTTAGTTTAGTTGCTTGCAAGATTTTACGAATAATCAGCCATAGGGCCTGGGACACATTAAAGAGGAATTCACACGTTTGATATGAGAAACCTATGACTAGTGTACTTCACGCCTTTGCTCTCTCCTTTGATATCAAATTCTCATGGCAAAGTGTTTATACCAGTCTCAAGAAAAAAATGGCGAATTTAATTCACACGGAAGGACGCTGGTACATATCTCAGATAAAGTCCCTGTGAACACTCGCCCCGGGAGTCAAGTACCCTAGAGGTGAAGGGTGTGAAAGACAGGTGACCCTGCTTGCAGGCCTCCTATTGGCTAGGCTTAAGTGGGATTCACACTATGAGATTCACATACCTCACAGACCGTTTGTCTGAGACAAATCCCGTTGAGATTCGGTACTGGAACACAATCTCCTCGTGTGAATGACAAGGTGCCTTTTCGCTGAGACAATTTTTTTCTCTTGTCGGCGCCAATTACTCCTAACAAGGAACAAAATCTCATTAGATTATGGCTTTAAAAAGGTTTAAAATTTAGAGGGGTATTTTGGTGAGACAAATGTATTTCAAACGTTCTCCACCAATCTGTGAGTCTCATTATAACACCTATTCACATGGGGAAGTACCCTGAATCGGCGACTGTTTACCCTGTGTACCCTGAGTACCCTGTGTAGGGGTGTAGAGGTGAGACTATGTACCTGTTAAGTCTTCCCATGTGAATTGAATCCGCCATGTTACCCTGAGACTGTAGAGCACCCCAATCTGTGAAACTTTGTACCCACTTTAGTCGGCGACCCAGCAGTGGGTTCATTTCTCTCACCAAAATGTTCCTGTAAATCTGCTGGCGAACTTGTCTAATGGAAATGGAACCATGCAATATAGACAAGGAGCTTGTGTTCGGAATCGGTACAGAACAGTGGGCTGTTTAATAATCCAGGATAAGTCGTAGAAATTGTCCTCTGATTGTCCTAGGGCCAATGTCGTTGTATAAGCCATTTGGTCTTAGAACTAGGAGAGTTCAAGGATACGATCCCATGCAGCCTTTGAAATGTTGTTGTATAAATGCATCCTACAACTCTCCTCTGTCCTCCAAATTGTCCTAAGTTGTCTGAAATGCTCCTACACCAAGGACACCTTTAGGGCTGTCGTACATTCAGCTTGTTTTTAAAATACAGTATAATAAGTTGTGATTTGAATTGTATTGAATACAGTGGGGTTTTTTAAACAAAATGGCTGGTCATGGTGGAAGAGAAAGGAATATGCATCATTTAAGGGAAGAAAAGAGGCTTTGGAGGAGCTGGATAATCGTAGGGTTATTCAGCATTTCCTAGGACATATGGCTTGTTGAATAATCAAGGATATATCATAGAAATCGTCCCACGTCTATGGGGCCTCAGGCTTAGTTTCGAGGGACTTATCCTTAGGAGACTTTTGCGACACACTTAAGACAATTTCCAAGAGGGATTTTACTGTCCACCAGGGATCTCATTTATGAAACGACATTTGGTGTGGATCGTGCCAGACCTCTGCCAACTTGAGTTAGATCTTATCATCCAGCCCTACGATACACCGCTGAATTTGTCCTAGACAAACATCCTGTGAGGTACGTGAATCCCACCGGGTGAATCCCACGCAACGCAGAATTTAGATCTTTCTATGCATCCTGACGTTTTTTGAGCCTTTATTTATACTGGAGTTTCGTTTGGACCAGCATAGGTCCATCTTCAAACGGCTCCAGTTTCAACAGATTACGTGCTATATGCCTAACTTATAGGCTTACAGTGGCAGACATGCTTTGGTATACTATATAAACAATCAAGACAAAAACAATAATAGTATCTATATGCAATATGCAACAATTACAAATATGTGTTAGTAAAGTTCCTATTTGCCCACAATCACTCCTTTTACTTACGAACTTATCTCCCTTATATTCACATAATGATATTAATCATCTATGATTGAAAGGACCAGCGTACATGGTTTCAAATTATACATTATAATTCTGCCTTAGTTCTTTCAGTTTGTGCTTTATAATTAGCTTTAATGTGTCTATGGAGTTGATATTTCTTTCTCCAACTCGATCTAGGATGTGTTCATCAAAGCGTGCAGTCTGTCAGTATCTAAAGGCACCTGTACTTATTTTCATGGCGTACAGTGCAATCTATGTACAATAACTATACCCCAGGAGCAGTAGGTATGTGTATAGGTATATAATAATATGTCTTGTTTCAGTGTGCATTGTCGTTTGCTTGCATTCTGTGGTGAAACTGTGACCAAGCAGTAACGCAGCATTCAGCTGGGCCGCCACTGCGTGCGATGCCACTGTCTCTGCTGTGGCTACGACATGAGGATAACTCAGAATTTCCGCATCACTGCATAACCATATCAGAAAATTTAAAAAATTTGCTTTTTTAGAATGTCAGATTACGGCACTTAACAGCTCCATCTTCTCTGTGTTAGATGGTTGAGAAGCTCTGTGTCATGTGTAAGAACGTCGTAGTGTGTCAGGAGCTCAGGAGGTTCCTGGCCTAAAGGGTGGCGTCCACCAACCACGACAAGGCTAGGACAAGGCTACGACAAGAAAGTTCCAATCAGCGCTTGTCACAGCCTTGTCATAAGAAGGGGGGCTTTACGACAGCATTGTCAGGGTGTCGGAAAGTGCATGCTCCACCAAAATTTCCTATCGTAGACCTCTGCGACAAGCTCCCGACACGCCATGACACTCCACGACAAGGGTCCAGTCGTGGGAAAAAAACATGTTCAATGTTGTTGTAGACTTGTTGGAAGACAAGCTTCCAATCGTGGCCTTGTCTTGGCCTTGTCATAAACTCTTGTCGGGAACTGGGGTCCACAAACCATGACAAGGCCTCCAGTCGTAGGCCAGTCGTGGACCTTGTCGGGAAGCCATTGTCGTAGCCTTGTCGTGGTTGGTGGACGCCCCCTTTAGATTGAAATAGTGTCAGAGCGTGTCGCATAGTCGTCAGGTAGTGTCAAATTGCATAATCAGCCGAACTGCAGTCGCCACACACTAGGCATTTATAATAGACGATTTCTAGCCTTTTATTGCTGAAAGTCGTCAGGAGGTGCAAAATTCAAGAATCGCCGCCCATGATCGTCTATAGTGTAAACGCCGGGTTAGTAGTCAAGGTGGTGCTAAATTCAAGAATCGTCAAGTGTAAACGCCGGGGAAAAAGTAAGACACTCAAGTATTACATACCCGATATTAGTAAAAAAATACATGACCTAATACGAAGATGAAATGTTCTCTTAGGTATCTAAAAATGTGGAATGAACTTTTGATAATTGAGGCATATAGAAATATCACCAAGATGATCCCATGTATGAACAACATGGGGTTGTCACATGGAAACTACAAAATGAAATATTGAAAATATTAGTAAAAATAAGCTCTTCCAAATTAAGAAAAGGAGAATTCGCCAGGAGGTGGTGCAAATGATAAAAAAAATAATATGAACAATAATCTGACACAGATCCACAAATTTCTGAGAATTTCTTTTTAAATAGGTCGGTTGTGGCGGATAAATTTATCAGGAGCCCAAACCTGTAAAACAAGGCGATAGAGCTCTCACAATGCACTCAGTGGAGTGTGGTGATTGGGTTTAAGTCGCAGGCACTGCGGGAATCACCTGCTTTAACCATTAGAGATGGGAAAGACACCGACTGCAGAGGATAAAAAAAGCATCATCCTTCTCCTGCTTAAGCTTTTTACACTCGACGATGAGAGTGAGTTTCTTCCCATCTGTGGGCGCGATGACTGGTTAAACTGTTATAAGGCCTCTTACAAACGTTATTAGAACAGTGATTTAACTCTTTCAGTACTGGAAATGCTTATTGCTGTGTAGGGCCTGAAGATGTCTGCAGGCATTGCCATAAAGGACCTAATGATATCTGGAGATATTACAATGTAGGGCCTGATGATATCAGGAGCTCTTGCCATATAGAGGCTAAAGGTGTCTAGAGGCATTGCCGTGTAGGGCCTGAAGATGTCTGGAGGCATTGTTATGTAGGGCCTGAAGATGCCTGGAGGCATTGCCATGTAGGGGCTTAAGATGTCTGGAGGCATTGTCATGTAGGGCCTGAAGATGTCTGGAGGCATTGCTATGTAGGGGCTGAAGATGTCTGGAGGCATTGCCATGTAGGGCCTGAAGATGTCTGGAGGTATTGAAATGTTAGGTTTGAAGATGTCTGGGGGCATTGCCATCTAGGGCCTGAAGATGCCTGGAGGCATTGCCATGTAGGACCTGAAGATATCTGGGGGAATTGCTGTGTAGGACCTGAAGTTGCCTGGAAGCATTGCTGTGTATGGCCTAAAGATGTCTGAATGTTTTGACATGTAGGGTCTGAAGATTGGAGCCATTGTCATGTAGGGCCTGAAAACATCTGCAGGTTGCACTGTAGTGGGGGTTTATATGAAGTCCCTTAATTAATCTGTGAGTTGTGGTACAGTAATCAATGTGATGTATCAGTTACATCCGATGTGATGGTACAAACCGTTAAGAAAGACCTCAAATTGCTCGTAACATACCTACACTAAAACAATTCAAGGCCATATCAAAAACCTGTATGAAGGAACTTGTACCTATCAAATTCCCATGAATGCTCGATTACACTAACCACCCTGCCAATCAGTTTATATTGGAAATGAAGTCTAAATTATCCAACAACGTATGGATTAATGTTACCAGTGAATAGGGATGCCCTTCCCTGGTCTAGACTGTGAAGTATTTTTTATCTTTATGACACCGCTGTATGTTTGTTAAGCAGCCTCACATAACTATGTTCTAATGTTTGATAGGTTGGGATATGAAGGTAATCTCAAATGGACAGGCCTAAGTGATGAAAACCAGCTGACTAAATAGCTGACACCCACGGCCACTTTGTTTGATGCTTAATGTTACACTATTGAACATACATGTACCTACTTATGCATCAATAAAGAAATTTATGAGAAAAAAAAATGAAAAAAATTAGAAGTCCATACATATCCAATAATAGATTTAAGCGATATTCGTTCACAAGCTTAGTCTTGATGATCCACTCTGTTTATCCTACCCCTGATAAAAAACTCCATAGGCTTAACATTGGGTCACTGTATTCGGTCTGGAGTTCAGAAAAATGAAAAATATCGCTCTAGTGGGATACACTTGACAAATGACGTCATTTGTTAATGTAGAAGTAATTTAGACGGGCGGGGTAGGATAAATTCTAAACCAAACTCGAGTTAGTCATGTTATTGTTCATCGCACTCCGGCAAGATCGCATATTACTACTCTCGGCTTCGCCTCGCGCAGTAATATGCGATTTTGCCGTCGTGCGATAAACAACAACAAGACTAACTCTTGTTTGGTTTCTCCATAGTACTCTCCACTGAGAGTTATTTCCTCACAGTCGGTCTGTAAGCAACACACAGAGAGGATGGCTTCACACAATGAGTGTTCATAGTAGGCGGCTCCACTCCAGATAGGATGAAGCCTCGGGTGCCTAATCCCAAACCTTACTCTAGTGGGAGCAGGTTTGCTCAGCTCTTCCAGATCTTATTCCTAGTACCGAAGTGCTGCCTCCTTGCAGTGGCAGCGGAGGTATACTCCTCAGCTGCTTACATCAACAAGTCACGTGACCATTCACTTCCTTATACAGGCGATCGCTCTAGGAGCCACTTCCTGCTAACTCTTTGTTGCTTTGTATTCATGTATCAGTTCATACCCTCATTGCCTATATCATAAACCTTAAGAAGCGTAACATAATCTCGGACAAGCGCGTAATGTAGGGTATTGCCATGTAGGGCCTGAAGATGTCTGGAGGCATTGCCATGTAGGGCATTGCCATGTAAATATGCTAAGATTTTGTTCCTCACTACGGATAATCGCAGACAACTGCTGTGGAGTATTGTTTAAAAACTGAATTACGGATGATGTCACAAATCTTTGCCAATTAGTTATAAAGCTGAGATAAAATCTGAAGTACATTCGATCCTTAGTCGCTGGAAATACGCCCGTCGTAATTGCTTCCTATGTAATATTACTTTCCTCGTGCGATTACTCTTCATCTAAAATCATGGCATATCTACAGAGGCACCGGATCTTGAGGCAGTTCCTTCTAATTGCCAGATGTGAGTTATTTGGTTATTTTCACGCCATATTAATGACAGAAGTTTTATCTTACCCCTGGTATTTTTGTCTCATAGACTTAACATTGGGAACTCGTTCTCCATGCCCCTATGAGTATTGAAGTCCGTTCTCTATGGTTCATGTCCTGTTTCTCGTCTATCCTATTAGTGTACACAGGGGTTTGTTTGTTTGGCTAGTTTAAAGTCCAATTTGCTCAATTAAACTTATATACAGGGGTGAGATAAATACAGAAAGCAACTCGTTTTGGTAAAAAAAAAAAACGTCGTTCTTGCTATATTCACTGTGGAAACGCCACATTGAAGCCATTTTCCATCGGCCGAGTATTCGCCACCGCTCTGCAATCGGGAACCACTAATGCCAGATCGGTGAATGAAAATAGGCATGCAAAGCAGTGCTCACCGATTAATTGTGCTTAGATTATGCAATGAGGTCACCACCGAGCTTATTCTGTCAGTATGGACTTGTCATACGCAGCAGAAACAAGGCATACACTGCACCCTCACCGATTTTTAGACACCGACGTCCAGTCGTTGGCCATCACCGACCGAGAACTCATTCAACCAGTGCCGTTTTCGCAGTGGAAAATGGCTAAAGCCCAAGCACATCTACTGATTCTAGGTTGAACGATTATTTCCCAAATCGTAGAGTAGTTGGTGGACTTGTCACAGGCAAATTACGTAACCCCTGGAGACCCAACGTTTACCAACGTTCCTTTTGTCAGACACTGGATTTATCAACATGATGATAAACGTTTGGTGACCGATTTAGGAACATTAAATGACAACTCGTCGGTGACAAAAGAACATCTCCACAAGGGGTTTCACTAATCTTTGGCTGACCCTTGCCGAGCTGTCCTACATCTCCGTTAGGATGGCTCGCCTGAGACAAATTGCCATTCCTTTATCGCCGACAAAAGTACATCAATGCTCCGAAATTGGTAGATGTGTATTGGGCTTTATAGAAGTGCATGTGATACCGAGGTCGCATTCTGCTTTCAGGAATGTAAATCTGAACTCATTTAGATAATGGAGGTGGAGGAGGGTTGGGGGTAGTCTGAGGATCGATCCAGCTCTATTTTATATTACATCCTAACAAATGGGGACGGGCACTAAAAAGCCCAGCGCAATGGACTGCGAAAAATCACCTCACCTATACGTCATCCAAACGGAGCCTTCCTATTGGCTGAATGCGTTTTTGTTTTTTTAAGACATTTATTAGAGCGTGCTTGCAGGCCTATATACATCATCTAGGGCTTAGAGTCAGGGTTAGAGTGGTCACATTGAACTTTCAGTGTGCTTCCAGAAAACTATCCCTTTACTATCTGCATGCTGTTCCCTGTGATAGTGATAACACAGCAGGGAGCCAGTGTCTCAGGGTCTTAGAAGTGTGCCCAGCTGACCATGACCAATCACTCAAGACCGAAATACCTCATTGACCAACTGTTTTTTGTATGTTTTGATCCTAGACTCAGGCAGTTGGAGAAATGGTAAGTTGACTGGGTGCAAGTGGGTTGTAGAAAACTATCCATAGGCTAAATCTAACTCAGACCTTTTATTTGTTATACGTTTATAATTGCACGCTCATTCATCTATGATGAACTTACGTTTTGCTCCTAGTTTATTCTGGGATGGCGCTCATTCTGGACGGGTCTTAACGCGCCCCCAGCGTTACCACATTCCATTCCATGTTACATTTTGTAGGCATGTAAACCATGCAACATATATACAACAGGTATACAGATGTCAAATTACACACAGTTGAGTTTATATTGCTTCATTTAAGTAGTAAGCTTGCAACAGAGTATCTTTACTGGCAGTAGGGCCATAGCACTAATATCATTATATCATGTCCAGTATGGGTAAGACAGTTCACTTTATATGATAAATATGATATGTAGGAGTCTGGTAGATTAGTTTTATCCTACCCCTAATATAAAATCCCATAGGCTTAACATTGGGTTTCCGTATGCCACGCATACGGAGTTTCATATGCCACTAGTGGCATACAGCATTGTTATCACGTAATATTCCAAAATCGAGGAGATAGGGTAGGATAAAATGTTATTGTTCATCGCACTCCGGAAAGATCACATATTACTGCTCTCGGCTTCGCCTCGCTCTGTAATACGCGATCTTGCCGTCGTGTGATAAACAACAACACGACTAACTCTTGTTTGGTTTCTCCATATTGTGGGCCAATTTACATCGGGTATAGAATCTGGCACCGCCGACCGATTATCTCCAGTGTTAAAAGCAAAATTCCAAACCTGTCCAACTATGTGTATAATTGCGTAATATAGCAGCACACACCGACCGACTTTTGAGACCGCCAACCATCTGAAAGTGCTATGAAATCGTCAGGCAAGGGAACAGGGATTTTGCAGAACACTACGTTGGCATGCAGCTCTATATTTCATCAAAAATAGTGCATTCATTTCACTAACAACGATTTTCGACATCGGCTGAAAAGTGTATATTGGCCAATGGGTGGACGGCAACAGCTCACATGATCAGAAGTTTGTTCATACGAAAGTATGCGATGTAATGTATAAGACTTAGAGGTGTATTTTATTACCCACCGAATACGGAGTCTCCATACTAAGCCTATAGAGCCTAAAGATCGCTACTGAGTATAATATGGACCTCCGAAATCGCCTAGGAGGATACGGCTTTTTCGGCCACCTGACGGGCATTATAGGAACTAATTCATACAAACAATGCACGGCGCTAGGGTCTAATTTCTAATTATATACAAGATTTTTTTCTAGTAATTACTCGAAAGACCAGTAATAAATACAACATTACCGTGATTTCCATTAAGTTGACACTACGTAATACTCCTCGATATCGCTCAGAGTTTTACTACGCGTCAACTACGCGGAGAATACGGCCACTCTGATCGAAATCATGGTAATATTGTATATATATTTTATGTGGAATGCTGTACAAGCAGTCCAACATGTTTCCAACACATAATCACATTCTGTGTGGGAAGCAAAGGATACAACACACTCTGATACTATCAAGAAACATCACTAAATTTCAAATGATTGTTCTTATGGCGGGACTTGTCTTCGTGTAATGTTATCACGAAGCATAGCTGAGTGATATCTGTAGCAGAAGACAATGAATGCCATGGAAATGATTATACAGGCCTTTTTAGGGAGGAAAGCCCCTGAGCTCCCGACACACAATGACATGGGGTCCTATCAGGACAAAGGGATGAGTATCAAAGCGATACATGAAAAATGCAGGATAAGACTGTTTAGAACAAAGGTAGAAAATGTATTTACAAATGCCTCCGAACTGCACTAGGGCCAGAAACATACTTAGTAGAAACCGAACGAGAGTTAAGGCGGGCGTCAACCAACCACGACAAGGCTACGACAATGGCATTCCGACAAGGTCCACGACAGGCCTACGATAGGAGGACTTGTCGTAGCCTTGTCGTGGTTGGTGGACCCCAGTTCCCGACAAGAGTCTACGACAAGGCCACGACAGGCTGCGACTGGAAAGCTAGTTGGGAGCCTTCCGACAGGGTTACGACAAAGTCGAACATGTTCGATTTTTCCTACAACCGGACCTTTGTCGTGGAGTGTCATGGCGTGTCGGGAGTGTGTCGCAGAGGTCTACGATAGTTAATTTTGGTGGAGCGTGCACTTCCCGACACGCCCCGACAACGCTGTCGCAGACCCCCCCCCCCCCCCCTTCTTACGACAAGGCTGCGACAAGGCGCCGATAGGAACTTTCATGTCGGCTCTTGTCGTAGCCTTGTCGTGGTTGGTGGACGTCCGCCTTTAGCCTTGTCAATGTTTATGCCACGATGGGCAGGTCGCGAATTACTACACGAGGCGTTAGGGCTAACTCGAGTTCGGTTTTGTATTTATCCTACCCAATCTCACTGATATACAGAGAAAATTTTGTAATTATCCATGTTAGTAGCATGTTGACACTCATCGGAGGATGGCTGCGTTTATCAATACTGCCGGATCTACTTTCGTTATCTCGACCCTGATTGGTCCGTTTTTTTATTCACCTCAGTGCATAAATAACACTTAATTCAACCTACTGCATTAGGCCTGGCGTCCACCTACTACAATAGAAATTTAGAGCTTCCGATATGGCACCGATATAAAAAGCAAATATCGGAGACATATCGGGAAGGTGCAAAATCGTAGACATATGTCAAGACATGCTGATCCAACACACATTGCATTGCGTTTTTATCGGTGCCTAATCACAGAAACGTGGTCAACTGCCCCGATATTAGGTGACCTTCCGACGCGATTTTGACTTTTTATCGGGAGGTGCATCGTAGACCATATCGGGGCCATATCGTAGTAGGTGGACGTCAGGCCCTAACCAATCTTTCTGTGATGAGAATAAAGTTTCTTTACATAGACCTGGGAGCTGTTTAATAATCTAGGCTCGTACATGTAGACCGTAGCCATAAAGACCCAGGGACGATGTGGATCAACTTTATTCAACACTTATGGGCGACCTTATGAATGGCTGATACTGTCTTAGCGAACAAAAGTAAATATAATCAAACGATAACCCTTGTACGAGGTACAGAAAAGGGTCTTCATGTACGATCCTAGTTTATTAAACAGGCCCCTAGTCTTCCTCCTTTTTTTGTTTTCTTATTTCATATGATGCAGTAATTTAGTTTCATAATCTGACATTCTAAGAAACCGAACTTCTCAGCATTCTGACAGGGCTATGATGCGGGAGTTTCCATTTTCCACTGGCCAATGAAAAGAGCACAGATCTGGTCTTGCTCCCTTTTTCTTATTTATTGTTTTATATGACGCGGTAATTTAGTTTCATACTCTGACATTCTACGAAACTGAACTTCTCAGCATTCGGACAGGGCTATGATGGGGGAGTTTTGATTTATAGCCGTGTGGGAGCCGTGTAGTGGGAGCCTGGCTTTACGGTGCGTATCAGGTGGGTGATAAAGTGAGGTGATGGAGCTGAGTGTGGCACACCCTGTGCGTGACTAATCTACAGTTACTGGAGAAACTCCAGATGAGGCTGCTGATGACATTGTGCCACACTCAGAGAATCCCAGCTTACAATACGTGCTCATCAAGATGGCGTGCTGCAAAGGTCCTACACAGTGAATATGTACACCGTAAAGCCATTTTCCACTGGCCGACGAAAACGGCACCAATCAATTGAGTTCTCCGTATAAGCTATTTTCAACAGGCCTACAAAAAAGGCACCGATTATTTGAGTTCTCCGTATATACCATTTTCCACTAGCCGATTATTTGAGTTCTTCATATAAGGCATTTTCATCGAGTGGACAAAAACTACACCAATTAATTGAGTTCTCCATATCAGCCATTTTCAACTGGCCAATATAAAGGGCACCGATCTGGTCTTGCTCCCTTTTTCTTATTCATTGTTTTATATGATGCGGTAATTTAGTTTCATACTCTGACATTCTACGAAACTGAACTTCTCAGCATTCGGACAGGGCTATGATGGGGGAGTTTTGATTTATTGCCGTGTGGGAGCCGTGTAGTGGGAGCCTGGCTTTACGGTGCGTATCAGGTGGGTGATAAAGTGAGGTGAGGGAGCTGAGTGTGGCACACCCTGTGCGTGACTAATCTACAGTTACTGGAGAAACTCCAGATGAGGCTGCTGATGACATTGTGCCACACTCAGAGAATCCCAGCTTACAATACGTGCTCATCAAGATGGCGTGCTGCATAGGTCCTACACAGTGAATATGTACAGCGTAAAGCCATTTTCCACTGGCCGACGAAAACGGCACCAATTAATTGGGTTGTCGGTATAAGTTGTTTTCCACTGGCTGACGAAAACGGCCCCGATTAGTTGGGTTCTCCATATAAGCAATTTTCAACCATCCAACGAAAACTACAAGGATTATTTGAGTTCTCTGTATAAGCCGTTTTCCACTGGCCAACGAATACGACACAGATTAATTAAGTTCTCCATTAATCCATTTTCCACTGGCCGATTATTTGAATTTTCTGTATATGCTGTTTAACGCTGGCAGACGAAAACGACACCGATTATTTGATTTCTCCTTATAAGCCATTTTCCACTGGCCTATGAAAACGGCACTACACCGATTATTTGAGTTCTCTGGATAAGCCGTTTCACACTGGCTGACGAAAAGGGCGCTGATTAATTGAGTTCTCTGGGCGATAATTTGAGTTCTTCATATAAGCCATTTTCAACTTTCAACTTTTTTAATTCTCTGTATATGCCGTTTTACACTGGCCGACGAAAACATCACCGATTAATTGAGTTTTCTGTATACGCTATTTTCCGCCAAGGGCATGCAGTACACTACAATTACTGCGCTCACGTGCAGTATAAAATTTATAATGTATGCCCCAGAACATGAAGTAAATGAAAAAAAAAAAATTTTTTATTCAAATAAATTTTACGACAGATCTCGTTCATTGGTTGCCCAACGATCCTCCACTGGATTGTCACATGAATACACATAATTGACAATACAATATGGTACAATGAATGTATGTGCATGGGTGAATTATTATGATATCTAAAAATCAGAAAAATACGCCATTTTGATTACTTACATGTTACATTCACTACCGCCCTAGTTCCGAACATTATTAATACTCTACCCCTAGCAGTGGTATTCATAGAAGTTTGACCACAAGTATATAATAATTAGAAGATAACAAACGAATTCAAAATAACTTTGTCCGTACTCCACCAAGTTGGACCGCAGAGTAATTCAAGAAGCGAAGCTGAGTGAATTACGTAGCGGTCAAACGAGGTGGAGTGCGGACCAAATTATTTTCATCGAGTTGGTTTCTGATTTTATCTCACCCCATATACATGATCAGAAATGTTATAAATCAATAAGAACGAAACCTCACCCAATTAGCCATTGAGTATTGGGTACAATACCTCCACAGTGATGGAGTATGAGTTCCTAACATCAAGCCTATGGAGAAAAATACCGATGTGAGATAACACACGGCCTGCCTGCACCTGCACTGCCTTCAATCCTAATATGGCTAGATTTAAGAAAAATATTATACGGAAACAGGGTTACTGTGACCGTACGGCATTAATATGCGATAAAATTAACGATAAAACGAACCGATGCTGAAGGCAGAGGTTCTTTTTTATCGTCAATTTTACCAAGTATTTATGCCATACGAACACAGTATCCCTGTTTTTGTATTATCATATACCTTAAAATATCCAATTATTAACTTTGATTTTGGGCGAGTTTTAGGATTTCCCCGCCGTACATGCCCCTTACACCGCATACATACCCCGTACGTCACCTAGGTGTCATACAGATATAAATACGACATGGGTAGGAGCAGGCCGTATGTGTAGGATATACTACCACAGGTATATAATAATATGACAAATGCAGCTTGAGTTGTGAAAGGTGAATGGCGCACTTTAGAATCTTGACATTTTACATCCAAATCAATCCCATCAGATAAAGTATTTCTTAATCAAATTACTTTTGCAAAAAGCCATTTATTCTCAGACATCACCTTTGAGAGGGTGTCAGGCTGAGGATTTTACTGATTGAAAAAGGAGTGCAGTTAGTCCATTGGGCTTTGATTCTTTTCAAATGGGGATAAGGCCTCAGCATTGTCACTGCACGAAAACCACCGTTTTATTCATATATACGCCATCACGGAAGTGTATGTATTGGCTGAATAGGTGGACGCCAGACCTTAAGGCTGGCGTCCACCAACCACGACAAGGCTACGACAATAGCATTCCGACAAGGTCCACAACAGGCCTACAATTGGAGGACTTGTCGTAGCCTTGTCATGGTTGGTGGACCCCGACAAGAGTCTAAGACAGGGCCAAGACAAGCTGCGACTGGGAAGCTTGTCGTGAGCCTTCCGACAAGGTTACAACAAAATTGAACATGTTCGATTTTTCCTACAACTGGACCATTGTCATGGAGTGTCATGGCGTGTCGCAGAGGTCTATGATAATTAATTTTGGTGGAGTGTGCATTTCTTGACACTCGACAATGCTGTCATAAAGCCCTCCTTTTTATGACAAGGCTGCGACAAGGCGCCGATAGGAACCTTCTTGTCGGCTCTTCTTGTAGCCTTGTCGTGGTTGGTGGACGCCCCCCTTTACACTCCTTCAGAGCATGAGACATGCTTTGATAAGCTGTCTGGTTTAGTGTGAGTTTTTGTTATCCACCTTATGCATTGTCTCCAGGGAAAACCTTTACGAACTCAGTATTCATTGTCAACCTAATACAAAGTGTCCACAGTAAACCTATGGGAACTCTGTATTCATTATCCACCTGATACAAAGTGTCAAGAGTAAACCTATAGGAACTCAGTATTCATTATCCACATCATACAAAGTATCTACAGTAAACCTATAGGGCACAGAGTGATTGCTAGTTCCACTATCATCCGCATGGAAATTGTAAGATGGCGCCATTGTAGTTGGGGGAGAACTACTATTATCAGTTATTATAATCTATACATAATATTGAGATGAGGCTAGAATTCCTCTATGGCAAGCCCAAATATATTTTTGACAAAATCCTTTGATAATTTGTCCTGCCACCTGGTGTTTCGGATGGCGTCCGGGGAGAGATGGCCGCTTCCATAGAACAATAGCTATGTGCCCTATAGGAACTACATATTTATTATTACATACCTATGGCCGAACGTCTATGAAATGCTAACCGCTACTCGGGGTACATTATAAATAATGTTCGGGCGCACTGCACCAGTAGTGAATATTCGGGCGCACTGTGCCAAAGTGAATGTATCAGGTCAATAGCTACATAAAATAAGTATATAAAATGACGTTTTTTTTAATATTTAGGTATGTATTAATAAGAAAACGTAATAACTGAGTCCGTAGGGATACCATTCTCGGCCTTTTGATGCCATAAATACGTAAATAAGACCTCAAATGGCTATCCCTTCGGGCTCAGTAACTGTGTCTTCTCTTATTATCCCCTTATTCAAAGACTGAAGTAAGTCAATAGGAAGCCTTGTCACTATTGACAACATCACCAGGGTAATAAAAGGAACGATGTGAGGTTCAGCAAAGACATTCTTAAATGGAGACATGCTATTACCAAAGGATTATGAGTGTTCGAACTGGATTTTATCCAAACTTACTATTGTTTCATTTCGTCTTCTATATCAAGACTTGGACTCTCTTACAAACGGAATGAAACATATTTAGTGAGAACTACTGATGTGAATAGAAGTATGATTGAGGAAACTTATGAAGGTTTATAACAAGTGATTGACACTTATTTCGCTCTTATGTTATTGTGGTGGTCGCTGCCTGTCTAGCAGGTTGGATGACCCCAATCCGGAACGCTAGTTCCAGGCAGGATCCCACCCTACACACTCACGTAGGTTGGTTCGGTTTTTGGTTAGTTTGCACAGACCTAATCACACACAACACAACAACGTAATTTAATAAACAGGGATGTTTATTAATCACTTACTTCCCGGAAAGATCTGGAAGATCTTCCCCACAAGTACAGTACCCTAGCACATGGGTGCTAGGTAACGCTGGATAGGCTAATCCGGAAGATTCGCCTAACCACCAGGAAGGTTACAAGAACCCGCCTGCAAAGTGAGGGCCCAAGGGTCCGTTCCGTAGAAGAGACGCGCGAGGACAGCCTGTCAACCTACTGTGAACGCTGAGTATATATACTAAGCGTTACGTAATCCCGGTCTCCGCCGCGCCACTCTCGTGTGCGGCGTTGCCCGGAATCACTACACAGTAAGGATCGGCATATCGCGCCACCTTCCGTGAAACAAACGAACACTGCTGGATTCCCATCCCACTACATTATGTTCTATGTAATTCACAACACCTCTGAGTCTGAAGAATTATCAAACCAATATTAAGTAAATTTGAATTGTTGGTTCCCCGGGTATCGACTGACGACAGATGGAACCAGCCAATATCTAGGATTCTAATAGACCCTCTTCACACTGGCGCCATCTTGTAATGGCCACCTATGTAGGTCACACGAAAACGAGGCGTGCGACCTGACTCCTGAGCGTTTAGCATAGAAAAAACTGTTTTTTCTAACTCGGGAAATGGAAATTGCTCTTGCTTTGTGAATAATAGGCCGAATTCCATAGATAAATCATTATTAGAAAGCTAGGACTCTGGTCTATTTGTTGATATACATATCATAAACCTATTTCTTGGCTAAGCCTTCCCTTGATAGCTGGAACTTTAGAATTTGTTAAGTAAAAAATATTAAAACATGTTACCTTCCTACCATCACAGTGATTTTATGAAAAATCTATCTGTTGACCTATAGAAATAACCACCCCATCTTCTTAGATATATCAAGACGATTAAAATGATACCTATGTTGCCAGGCTGTGATAGATATTTCTTGGTGTAATATAACATTATGACAGATGAAATTGAATATAAATGTATGATATTGGCAAGGGAATATCAGCATCCTTGCCCATATAATTTTATTGATTATCAAGATTCCTGATAGGAAATGCATGTTATTTATATAAGAATTATCTATCATTTATATAAGAAATAGATATAAAAAAAACATTGGGCTACGATTATGGGTGGGCTGGCTGAACATTTAATATGGTTAAAATCACAATTCATGTATCTAGTTCAATTTAATGGAGCATTCATAAAGGATAGGAGATAGTGCCCCATAGAATACAACTGGTAGGTTATCTTATTGACTAAATTTGAATTAGAGGTAATTATTTGCTTGTGCTTTTCTAACTTGAAAGATGGAAATCGCTCTCACACCATGAATAATTGCCGATTTTTATAAACAATACATTGCTAGAAAGCTGAGACTTGAGTCTATCTGTTGGGATATATATGATATACCTGTGTTATGGATAGGAAACCTGTCTATTCTTAGCAGACTTGCATCCCTGTATTATTATTGATAAATATATTGACTACTACACTGTCAAGCCATTGCTGCAACAACTAATAGATAATAACAATGTATGTATGTGTTATTATTACAAAGTACACATATGCACACACTTGCAAATAGATTTGTAAAAGGAACCAGTAAAACTCATAATTGTTGCCCAAAATATTTTGAAAATATCTATGAAAACATTTCCACAGATATTCCCCAAAATTTTCCTAATCCTGTTGGACTTTACTATAACAGCTATAATGTGGCCGAGTCCAGTATTTTCACACCTTGTCCCAGATGTCAAGACTCCACTCAGGTGTTATGCCTCAGGAGGTGTGATAGAAAGGCAAACTGTGAAAAATATGGGCTGTATCTGTGAATTTAAGCTTCTACACATAGCCACCCACTGCACAGTGAAGCCACACCAGGTCGCATGCCTCGTTTTCGAATAGGCACAGTGAAGCTGGTTTTGGGCAAGTGGTGCGCGGTTATGTAAGACAAGCGCAACCCGTTATCACCGTGACCGACGCGCCACGCTTATGTGAAAGTGGTGAATTAGGGTAATTGTCAGAAGTTATGAAACTCCAACATCTCATATATCAGGAGTTGGGAAATACAGTAATTATAAAATGAGCTTTACACTCAATCCAGTTGTTTCTTTTTCGGCTCTAAACCACTTTATAATCTGATTCCACAATTGATTAGAATACCCTTCGAATGAGCAAATATGTTATGCTGACAATCAAAACCCTGCAACACATGAGGTTCTCTCCACTGAAGAAATAACCCCTAAGGCCATGTCTGATTATACATGGTAGGTAACATAAATGAGTGTGTATTATTTACCATATGAATGTATATGGCATCTCTATTCACAAGTGAAACAAAAACAATACTCCTCAAAGTGTTCAGAATTTTGGATATATGAAGCACTGGTGTATGGGGCAGATTTTGCCCCAAACAGGCAGGTCGGTGCAGAGCTATAAGCCGGGCATGAAGTAACCCGGCATTTACACTAAATCGTTCTGGCCAGCGATTCGGGCATTTTGCACCTCCTGACAACTTTCAGCAGTAAAATGTTAGAAATTGTCTAATGTAAACGCCAAGTGTGTGGCAACTGCAGATCGTCTGAATATGTCAGATTTCTCAATTCGGCACCACCTGACTACTATTGGACATGCTCTTATGCCGGTAACTAATTCAACAACTACTGGCTTGACGTTCTACAGTCTACAGTCACGTATTTAGTTGTGTATGTAAACACCGGGTAAGAGCACCACCTGACGACTATTGGCCTGATGATCTACAGTCGCCACATATTTAGTTGTGTATGTAAACACCGGGTAAGAGCACCACCTGACGACTTTTGCAGTGGACAATGCCACCACCTGATGACTATTGGCTTGACGATCTACAGTCGTCACGTTTTTAGTCGTCTAATGTAAACACCGGGTAAGAGCACCACCTGATGACTATTGGCCAGACGATCTACAGTATTCATGTTTTAGTTGTCCAGTGTAAATGCCGGGTTAGTGCACCACCTGACGACTTTTGCCTTGATGACCTATAGTCGCCACATATTTAGTCGTCTAGTGTAAACGCCGGGGAAATCGCAGGATCTATGCTAGGAGAGTGACCCCAGACGCTATTCCCTGAAAGCGACGCATATCAGATGTCTAGGAATCGCTCCCGCTGCGCCTGTGACTATGTCTAGAGTTCTCCAGAGTTCCTATTCTTAGCCTTACCAGGAATCAATGTGGTATTTAAGTTTCTTGGTGTTTAGATCCAATTAATTTTTTTAGCTCGGTTTCTTCTGTAGTACCTGTCTATAACTAAACTATGTGATGCCCTTCAGACGTTGGATACATCAGAGGAGCAGTAGATCGTTTATATCATTACATACCTTTTACTGACCAGGGGTAGAGATTCCGTACGTCACTGAGCGACGAAACAATATTCGACCAGATGTTATGGATCATCGTCAAATGGACTGGGACAGGGGTCAAAAATAAAGTTAGGAGTATGGTCAAAACCTTTTGTGTGTAAGTAGTACAGTGGGTGGCACATATGTTGGATATATGAGGGTAGGTTAAATACCAATAGTAAATATACACTACAGGGCCAAAGTTGGGTAGTACATATACTATGTGGAAACGATTGACTCCCTCTTTCTGTACATTGCTGAGATAATACTGATAAATACAATTTTGAGGGCTAATTGTCCAATATATCTTTAAACTCCATGACTAGTTTGAGTAGGTATTCTTTCTTTTTGTTTTAAACCTTGCTAAGGGTAATATCAGCTAGGGGGTCAATCGTTTCCACAGGGAGTCAATCGTTTCCTCAGTCTAAGGTATGGGGTCATGATTATGTACAGAGAAGGAGTACAAGAAAGCTTGTACCATGTGAAGTTACATTGATATTAGGGGGTATTTATATGAAATGGGCAATAGTTAAATATAACATACATGTTAGCTATCACTGTAGGGTGGGAGTCAATCGTTTCCACACAAAAACTACACAAACTAAGTGAATAGGCTCCCAATGCTATCATAATATAGTTAGATATAATTTTTTTTCATATATACATAGGCACATGTTAAGGCTTACCAGGATATATTTTATTCCTGTCTGTGCTATATGTTAATGTTTGGAGGGCTCCTTCTTTAGGGAGTCAATCGTTTCCACACTAAAACTACACATGAACATTTTGCCATGCAAAGAGTATACTAGCTTGCCCATAAATGCTTAAATGGTCCCAGAAAATTCCTTAGCCTATGGGGTCTTAGTTAACCCTTTCAGGGCGAAAATGCCTGCAGGCATTATGTACATGGGAGGCGAAAATGCCTACAGGCATTATGTACACAGGGGGCGAGAATGCCTACAGGCATTCATGATATATTCAGGCAAGTGAAAAACAAATTTAAAGAGTTTGTGTAAAATGTGGAAAGATATGTGTGGAAATCAAGATATTTTGTATACTGTTTCAAAAAAATTTGAACTATGACAAAAAAGAAGCATTCTAGGTCACATGACAAGTGAAACTTTCCTGAATGCCTCAAGGCATTCTCGCCCCCCAGAGACATACAACCTAGGGGCATCCTCGCCCCTGTAGCCACTGGTACCCACCAACCTGCTCGCCTGGAAAGGGTTAAGAACGATAATTGTCAATATCATTATCTTTTCCCACTAATGCTGACAATTGCAGGAATGGTATTAGTATTTTATTATGAAAAAACCCTCTTTTTGGGTAGTTTGGGCCTTCTAACTCCGTTATTTATGATCCCACATAGGCAAAACTATGGTTCCCCTTCAAGATCTTAGCAGGCCCGACCAGAATACACAATAAAATCCTAGGTATCTATTAAATTTAGCTTTTTTTTGATTGGAGAAGCAATAATGGTCATTTGACGACGATCCGTGACATCTGGCCATTCATACGTCCCTCCGTACCACGTGACCACTGTAAAATGGCGTTTTTTATGATTTACTGGTATATGATAATAAAGAGACACAGTAAGTGTACCTGAATTCCATCTGTTCCTCGATATTTTTGTCGGAAAGGATTCACTTCGCCGGGTTAATCGTCAGGTGGTGCTAAAATCAAGAATCGCTGCCTATAATCGTCCCATGTAAACGCCGGGTTAGTCGTCAGGTGGTGCTAAAATCAAGAATTGCTGCCTACAATCGTCCCATGTAAGCACCGGGTTAGTCGTCAGGTGGTGCTAAAATCAAGAATCATCACCTATAATTGTCTCATGTAAACGCCGGGTTAGTCGTCAGGTGGTGCTAAATTCAAGAATTGCTGCCTATAATCGTCTCGTGTATACGCCGGGTAAGTCGTCAGGTGGTGCTAGATTCAAGAATTGCTGCCTATAATCGTCCCACTATGGTGGTTAATATTATTACTATTATGTAAAGTCAGAATCATTTTGGATGACTATGGCAAAGTATTGCAATGACGTCATGCTGGTTATATTAAAAAGTGCCAGCGTACTCCAGGGGTGGAAATGGTATTATTACATACCTATAGCCGAACGTCAGTCATATACGACCCTCTCACGGGGGTGTAGTATATCGCGACTACGGCCCACTATGGTGCGCTTCGTCGCACTGTACGAAACTGACGTGCATTTACCTAACTCGACACAGCGTGCTAGTCGTGCGTATTCGACGTCATCGCGACCAAAAACAACATGGCAAACGTCGTCGAATCGCGACTTTAAACTCGCGATACACGCCCCCCGCAACAATTACAAGTTCCTAATGACCAATCGCGAGGTAGCTAACGTACGGCTCTCACCTCACACCGTTTAAATTGCTTAAATATACGAAATCCATCAATAACAACAATTCGCCCTGGTCCGCAACGGGCGACGCACAGACAGAGCGTATGTAGTCGTAGCGCATGCGGGAAGCTATCTAGGTTAACGTCACTCTCCTAATCATAGTAGCTCGCCGCATTCCCCCATCCGCTTACGTCTAGGACTACGGTTCGGAGAGTGAAGCGTACTATCGCGCATGTGCAACGCGCACATCCTGAGCAACTTCCGGTTCGTAGCAGACAGTGTCAACATGAAGCGATTGTCACTCAACAACACGATAAATGGCGTCTTTCTGATCGGATAAAGGTATGTAATAATAAGAAAACGCCCTGACTGTGGCCAGAACTATGTCTTAGTTCGAGGTCACCTATCGCCGATAGGTGACCTCGAACTAAGACATAGTTCGGCCACAGTTAGGGCGTTTTCTCCTACTACAGCAGCGTATTTCAGGGTGGGTATTTAGTAATATGCAGCGTAGTGAAAGGGTTAACAAAGATGGGATAAGCTTCTGTTTCACTTCAAGATTTTTTTTTTTTTTTCTTTATTTCGACCAGTTCTGTCAATTCAGACAGATCTTCCACTGGAAGTTCGTTCAGTGATACATCAATGCTACATCAAGATTGAGAGGTCCTTTACATTAGGTTGTTGTGACATACAATGAGATGAGATGGTAATGGGTTACAGAATAGGCACCAGTAATTGCACCAACACAAAAGGTAAGTCAGTATTGCACAGTATTATATTGCACAATAATTTTTTATAAGACTCTATGACCATTCATATACAGACAGCTTTCTCTTTACAGTTATTTTAAATTCTTTCTTGGATACAAGATGTTGCGTGCTGACATCTAAAGCTTCCCATAATTTACTGCCTCTATAGTATGGTGAGCGCTGATATTTACTCGTTTTGACCCGATTCATAATAAATTAGACACAATCATCTCGTCTTGCTCTGCTTATCCTATGATCAATATTCTCTGGTATTTTTGACAGTTTAAACATAGTGGACAGCATAGACATATTTCTGCGGCAGTCTAGGTAGTCTACATGGTACTTCTTATGTAATGCATCTATTCTCTGCCTTTGAAGTGCGAACCCTTGTACAATACGTAATGCCCTATTCTGTAACAGTTGTAAACTATCTATGTCAGCCTTAAGGGCTCCATCTACCACAAAAGCGCAGTATTCAAGCATGGGGCGAATTACAGTAACATAAATCGTTTTGGTTACTTCCAGGCTGATACATCTCCGTAGTTTTTGTAGTTTAAACAATCTGGAATTAACACTTCTAACGGTTTCCTTCAAATGTGGTTTGAAAGTTAGCGCAGAATCGATTACAACCCCTAGGTATCTATATCCAGTCACCATAGATAGTGTCTGGTTACCGCAACTTAAGTCTAGATTTGGCAAATAGCGTATTTTCCGTTCTGAGGAATACCATACAGTCTTTGTTTTGTCTGAGTTAATTGTCATACCATTGTCTAAACACCAGTTGTTCACAACATTTAGAGCTGATTGTAAATGAGTACAGGCTACCATACTATCCTTGTGCGAACTATATAAAACGAGATCATCCGCGTATTGTATGTGTCTGCAGTCAACAATATCATCGCACATGTCATTGACAAAAAGAATGAACAGGAGAGGCCCCAAAACTGAGCCTTGGGGGACACCATAACGGATTCTGGCTAAGGATGATCTTGAGTTATTAATGTGAACTAATTGGTACCTGTCCTGCAAATAGTCTATTACCCAATTTATGATTAAGTCTGATAGACCAAAGACTGCTCTCAACTTCGCTATTAGTAGGGGGTGCGAGACAACATCGAACGCCTTACGTAGATCAATGTAGCATGAAGCTACCGCAAGGCCATCGTCTCTCTTATCGTACAAATCCCTTGTATAGGCGAATACCGCATCTGCTGTACCAGAACATTTTCTGAAGCCATATTGACCTTTTGTAAACATATCCTTTTGATCCACCTCTTCGTATACAATATCATACACCAACTTTTCCAAAATCTTACCCGGCACTGGAAGTAGTGAGATAGGTCTCCAATTCGTGATCTTATGCTTATTACCCCCTTTGGGGATTGGAATTACAGTAGCAACCTTCCATCCCTTAGGAACACAACCAGTACGTAAAGATAAGTTAAACAAGTGAGTGAACTCTGTCAGTAATATCAACATAGTATCTCTTATTGCTCTTCCGGATACACTATCAAAACCCGAGCTTTTGTGAATACAGATATCTTTCACTAATTTCTCCACTTCGTTCGGCTTAAAGGTCCTTACTACATTAAGTCGTGGGATACTCTTATCATTCAACTCCTTTAGCCTTCTAGTGTAACCTGTGGTATCTCTACCCTCTAGCAGCTTTTCACCAATCCCAGTAAAATAATTGTTGATATAATCCGAAGTTTTGTCAAGGTCGATTTCTACCCCAGTGTCCTCATTTACTATTTGACACTCACGATCTTGACCTCCTGGTGTAAGGATCTCATTCACCAAGCGCCAGAATTCTTTGGGATTAGCCCTAGAGTTATCAATACCCGTTTTACAGAAATCGTTTCTTGCTTTAGTCATGGAGACTTTGATTGTCTTCCCTAGCTTCATCTAAGAAAGCCGGATCCCCTGTAATTTTATGCTGTTGTATCAATCGGCGTCTTTCATTTATTAGGTAGATTACCTCATCACTAACCCATTCCGGCCTCTTTTTGGCATAGCGCATCTCGACTATCTATAGAAAGAAGAAACTGCATCGACATCCATAGTACCTGAACATACGCCATGTGTTTTGTTTGTTGAGTAATCTCACGAGGCAAAGCTGAGTGAGATTGTGCAGCAGATCAAAACGAATGGCGTACTAAATAAAGTGTGGTGCAGATGTTATCCCAACCCTATCTCATAAGATCTCACACTCTCTAAGTCGTAATCTGTGCAAGGTTCTCACTGCGCTCTACGGGAGAAGAATTTTTAACGAACTAGGTTTAGAGAATAGAGATTCCACTGGCACACAGTATTCCCGCTAGGTGGGATCATTGAGATTATGGGAATCTTTGGGTTGTATTGATGTACGTCTTTAGCACAGGAGGCAGGCCAGTGGATTCTCAAGGTTCCAAGCCTAGCCGTTAAGAATTCTTCTCCTATAGAGCGTAGTGAGAGTACAGAATACCAATTAGAGAGTGTGAGATCTTATGAGAGGGGTTCTAATTGGTGGGGACCACATATTAGCTACAGATTTTGAACGTACATGTATCTGTTTGCTTTGCTTTAACATTTTAGTACGCTTCTCAACGTTCTTCAACGCTTATTTACGCTTTTGTACATATTGTGGCGTTTTTCGGCGCATTCCACCTTTCCTTTACGTATATTTCCCTGTTTTGCGGCGTATTTTTATATTTCAAAATGCGTAGAAGAACATAGACGTGCGTACACGCAAAACACCGTTTTTTACGCCAGTGTGACTGGGGCATGAAATTGACAGCAAGAGAATAGCAGGGATGTTACAACAAGCTATGACTAATGCATCTGACACTACAATACCCAGACACTTCCACCAACACATATACATCACAACATAAAACAAAATAATTAGTGGCGTATTGATACACGATGTGCTGTAAGAAAAAGTAGTCCCGCGTGTACCTCTCGTCGGCGTCTCGTAATGGCGGAGGCTATAGATTCACCAGCTTCAAACGTTTCGCATGCTTTAGCCTGGCACTGTCTTTAATGGCAGGATGTTGCCTTTCAATGCCAACAAAAGCTTCCGTGCGGAGGAATTTGTCAATGGCGGCTGCCTTCAAGGCTTCCCCGTCGTCTGCCACGTCTGACGTAAAGTGTTTCCCGCCTTTATTGTGCGACAAAGTCTCACTTCCGGTTCCAAGCAAATGTAGCAGACGACAATTGTTACGCTGGTGCCGGGAGCGCGACGTTGACAATACATACCCACCGGCCGGGAACCATCGAAGCTGACCTTTTAGAGCACGCAGCTATTGTAGTTCGTGTTATTTAATTTGATGTATTTTTACGGGTTTGATGTTACCTAAATGGTTCGTTTTATAAAGATGGGTCAATTGTAGTCAGAAAGCACACTTCAGCTTTTCCTCCGTGATTCTTTCATATAAATTCCTGTCAGTTTCTCAAAACGTGCAGGTAGTGTGTATGAGGATTTATCTCACCCTAGTATTTTTTCCCATAGGCTTAATAATGGAAACTCGTTCTCCATGCCCGTACAAGTATTGCAGTTCGTTCTCCATGGTCTATACTCTGTGCGTTGTCCATTCTTTTAGTGTGTACAGGGGTGAGATAAATACACAAAGCAACTCATTTACCTCACTGTCCTCCAACTCGTTTGAATGTTACGTGATATTCACTTGGCCATGTTCATATCACTCCGCATCAAACTCGTAGAGAACGACGACTTTGACCAAAAACTTGTTGGGGCTGATTGTCAGTCCATGGGTCACATCATGAGACATAGCTTTTAAAAAAAAGATTTGTTGCAACATTTCTTTATTGTGTCATCAATTTCCACAGCTGACTATAGCTGACTATAGCCTTTCTCACAGCTTCTGACAGCTTACTAAGGTTATTCACCTAGACTGTCTATAACCATTCACACCTACATTCAGTGGCCTTTATAATTGGTTATCCACACCTACTCACAGTTACCTATTACCCACAGATGCCTATAACCATTCACACCTACCCAAAGATGCCTATAACCTATAGCCTATAGTTAGTCACACTTACCCACACCTGCCTCTAACCAATCACATTTACCCACAGTTACCTATAGCCATTCATATCTAGTTATAGCTGCCTATAGATATTTACACCTACACACAAATGCCTATAGCCATTAACAACTACTCATAATTGCCTAAAGATATTAACAGATAATCGCAGCTTTGTATAACTAAGTACCCCTACTCACAGTGGCCTGTATAGCTTCATCTGGATAAAGAGAGCGTATACACGCTGGAAAATAGGACTTATTTACGGAAAATCGTAGCTATTCAGTATATATCCATGCAGTATATTTGATAATGACATGCTGCTGCTCCCTGTGCAGTATAAATTGTGTACTGAACCCTGTGCAGTGCACTGTTATACTGCACACGTTGAAACATCAGCAGTGTGTGGGCTTTCATGTTGACAGGTCTTCTATGCCAATATATGGTAAGATTTAATTAATTCTGGGTATATAACAAATATATGATGAACCAGCATGCTCGTACATGCTACAAAACTCGATGGGAATTGATGTTATTTACGGAACTTGGCCTGGGGTCTCGTTCCGTAGATAACAACAATTCCCCATCTCGTTTTGCAGTATGTACAGCATGGTTAGGTCGTTCTATATAAATACGCTGGACGTATACATATGTAAATTAGGGTTTTTAGCAATGTGCTCCCTACTTATCGCCTTAAGCCCGGTTCCCACTAAGCGATTCTGGGGCATTCAAAGGGTACCAGTCGCGGACTATTAGCCAAAGTTTCTAGGAATTTGTCAAGTCGCCAAATGGGAATGCAAAATGGCAAAATCGTTGGCAGCTATTGCTATACCCCCCCGCTTTTCAGGCTTGAGTCAGTGACTGGATTCCCTCTAAAAAGGGCACCAGTCTCTTGCATTTCAATTTCAAACATGTTTGAAATTATCAGGGCATAGTCGGCGACTATAACACCAGATCACTAAGGCAATTTTCTATGCGAATTTGGGTTCGCAGACGTTCGCAGATGTTCGCAGACATTCGCATGGAAATGCGAATGCCTTGCGACAATATTCGATATATATTGAATATCATCGCATGGGATTTGCACAGTCGCATGGATCGCAGACGCATTCGCTTGGTCGCCTTAGTGGATCTGGGACCTGTTTCACTAGTTTCGTGACATGTCTAGATGGCGTGACATGTATAGAAGGCGTCTAGATGGTGTGTCCGGTTTTATAAGAACTGTACATTAAACTTCATTTTGTGCGTTCTTGCTTGCACTGTTGGTGCCGCTTTTCATGTCTGTCTAACACTTTTGTCACAAAACTAGTGAAACAGGTCCATGATGTGTAGATTTGTCAAATTCCTATGTTTGAGGTCTGTCTTTTCCTAAGGGCAGCTACTTGTGTTGTCACAAAATCAGACAACCCAATCTGTCTGTATGGTGTCACAGACATGTCACGAAACTAGTGAAACAGGTCCCTGGCGCTTATGCCCTACCCCCCGCTGTGCGACTACTGTTTCCCGGCGATGTTGCCCGGCAGTAGTCTAACCCGGCGTTTACATTAGACGATTATAGGCGGCGATTCTTCATTTTAGCGGAGCCTGACGACTTGTAGCAGTAAAAGGCTAGAAGTCGTCTAATTTAAACACCAAGTGCGTGGCGACTGCAGATCATCTGGTTACGTCTGGTTACGCAATATGGCACCACCTCACGACTATTAGACACGCTCTGACCTCAGCGACTATTCTAAGCTGGCTTGAATTAGTCATCTACAGGGGCGGCGATTCTGTGAAAACATAGTCGTCAGTGTGAACGCTCGGGTAAATTCTGACGTAGACGACCTTTGCGGTGGACATTGCCACCACCTGGCGACTATTGGCTGACGATCTACAGTCGCCACGTATTTAGTCGTCCAATGTAAACGCCGGGTCAGGGGAAGGAATCGCCAAGTGGGAATGGGCCTTTATGGGCCTGCTATTTGTCACGCTGTTATCTTTCACTGTAATTAGGTAGATGCCTCTCTCTAAGTACCGTTGATGCGATACTGATTAAAGGTATTGTGAGAGCTTCTCTGTCTACGTCAACGTTTACTTAAGTAGGCTTCAGTCGCATCCAATGTGGTTAAGTAATTTCATCAGCCTCATCAAGGGGTGTTCTTTGTGAATAGTATACAGCTTGTTTACGAGTGGGGAGGCCTTGTATCACAGTTTAATGCAGTTAAAGCTATAAACGTTCTCATTATAGTCATAAAATATCGTTTTACTATCTCTAGAATGGAATTGAATATGATCAAATCCGAAACTAATATGATTTAGCTGGAGGGATTGCTGTTGCCCTGTTGTACATAGGGGCTGTCCATAAATGAAATCATGTTATACTTAGGGGCTGTACATAAATGATATCATGTTGCATGTAGGGGCTGTCCATAAATGATATCATGTTGTATGTAGGGGCTGTCCATTAATGAGGTCATGTTGTACGTAGGGGCTGTCCAAAAATGATGTCATGTTATACGTAGGGGCTGTCCATAAGGAATATCATGTTATACGTAGGGGCTGTCCATAAGTAATATCATGTTGTACGTAGGGGCTGTACATAAATGATATCATGTTGTACGTAGGGGCTGTACATAAATGATATCATGTTGTACATAGGGGCTGTCCATATATGATGTCATGTTGTATGTAGGGGCTGTCCATAAATGATGTCAGGTTGTACGTAGGGGCTGTCCATAAATGATATCATGTTATACCTACTGGCTGTCCATAGATGATATCATGTTGTATTTAGGGGCTGTCCATAAATGATGTCACACTCTTTTAGGGCATTTCTGGACCCCCCACCCCACCCCGGTCACTAGACCGATGGCACCAGGGACCGATGGCACCTGGACTGATGGCACCTCTCCGGACCGATGGCAACATTTTTCCTAGACCGATGGCACCACTACCTACACTGATGGCACCACTTACTGAGACTTAGGGTTATTGGCAGGTTCTACTGACTAGGCCACTTTTCAACTACCGGGTATATTATATTCGCATATAGGAGAATTTATTTGATGATTTAAACATCATCGGTTCCGGCCACGCTGCCGGCCACGGTAGCAGCGGTAGCAGCGGGTTTTTTTCAGAAATCAGGAAAAAACTAAACTGTTATTAAATGACTATTGCATATTACATATTATCTCACCCCTGGTACAAGTTTAGCCATAGGAATAACATTAGAAAAAAATACTCAACGATCACCCCCGTAAAGTGACAACACTACGCCACGGCCGTGGCGTAGTGGATTTGCTATGTCTTTTCTAATTATTGTGATAGTTTGATGATATTTAATTTGATAAAAAGGGGTGAGATAAATCCAGAACTGCACTCGAATCATAAATAGACACAACTCCACTCGTTTGTATGGGCCTAAATCGTCACTCGGCTTCGCCTCGATGACGATTGCGGCCCATCCAAACTCGTGGAGTATTGTCTAATTATACGATTCTCGATGCAGTTCTATATAACTATATATATCAAGTAGTTCCCATGTTCAGGTAAAAAATGAGGTGGTGCCATCAGTCTAGGCAAGTGGTGCCATCAGTCTAGGCAAGTGGTGCCATCAGTCCAGGAATGGGTGCCATCAGTCCAGGTAAAACTGAAAAGAGGTGCCATCAGTCAAGGTGCCATCGCTCCGTGGTGCCATAAATCTCTAAACTGCTTTTTTCACATCCTGGCCGCTGATTGGCTAATTCATCATGACGTCATCTCCCATCACTACGCCGCAACCATAGCATAATATTGGCCCTTTACGTGGTTGAACGTTGCAAATATGTTTTGGTTGATACTCCTATGGCTAAACTTGTACCAGAGGCGAGATGATAAGCCCATGTTGACAGCACTGCCAAGTACTAAAGAAGAAACCAATAAGTTTTGGTCAAAGTCAATCATCGTTCTCCACGAGTTTGGAAGTGTGAAGTGTTATGAACGAGGCGACAGCTGAGTGAATATCACGTAGCATTCAAACGAGTTGGAGAGAAACAAATTTGACCAAAACGAGTTGCTTTCTGTATTTATCTCACCCCTGAACACACTAAAGGAATGGACAACACACAGGATTTAGACCATGGAGAATGGACTGCAATACTTGTAGAGACATGGAGAACGAGTTCCCAATGTTAAGTCTATGAGACAAAAATACCAGGGGTGAGATAAACTTCCGTATGGTGTGCAGCGTTGAGCGGTAAGTAATGTTACCCTGTGACCCCGTCTAGATAAATAACCCTGGTGTTCGATCATGGAACCTCTCTGAGGAGGTCCATACATAACAATAACAATAACAATAACGAGAACCCAGGCCTGTAGACTGGTCCCCTGTCATCCCCAAACGTGAACGATCGACGTATGGATGGATAGCTTCTGTCTATGTCCGAGACAAATAGAAGAGGAAACTGGGAGAGGGCCTCACTGAAGCCGGGCCCCCACCTTCCACGGTTCCGGTCCCGATAGGCCCTACGACTGCCTTCCCGACACCATACCGATTCTATCGTGAGGTCAGCAAAAATTGTGGAAGGTGGAACAGGTTTCTGCGATTGGCTACGAAAGGCTGCGATTAAAAACGCCAATCGTAGAGGTCCCGATAAAATCCAACATGTTGGATTTTTCGTAGCCTGACATAGGGTATCGTAGCTTATTGGAAAGATATCGTGGTCGTCGAGTATAATTCACAGATTGGATCATGACATAGGTCTACGATTATAGGACCTTCCGATAGGCTATGATTTGGGCATTTCAAATCGAAGCCATCGGGGAGTATGTCGTAGACCATCGTGGTAGATGGGGGCCCAGATTTAGCCCAATACACATCTACCAATTCAGGGTTGAACGATTAGTTCTCAAAGTTCTTGTCTCAGGCGAATTTTGTAACCCCTCGGCCAGGTACGGGCCGCCGATCAGAGGCCATTTACCAACGACCATGTCAGCTACTGGATTTAACAACATGTTGATAAACCTTTGGTGACTGATTTAGGAAAATTGAACGACCACTCGTTGGTGACAAAAGAACAACTCAAGAACGAGTTTTCACTAATCGTTAGCTGACCCTTGCCTAGCTGTCGTACATCTACCGACTAGGGCAGACTCTGTTAGGATGCCTCGCTTGAGACATATTACCGTTCCTTTGTCGCTGACAAAGGTACATCAACGTTCCGAAAACGGTAGATGTGTACTGTGCTTTAGCCATGTCAGAGACAAAATAGAAAAGGGAATTGGGAAAGGGCCTCCCTTACCTTAACTGGGGGCCTGGCCCACTCTGTTAAAGTCAACTGAAGCATCTGGGTCCTTTGTCACTGTGTAATAGGTTTAGGGCTGTGCAATAGGTTTGAGAACTTCTTGTATTCTCTGCTAAAAGACAATGTGCATAATTTTTTTTCTAGTTTAATCTTCATAAGAATTGTAATTGTTCAGCATCAGCTCGTTGTAACTGTAGTATGATACACTTTGTTCTCCAATGTCGTTTCTTTATGATATCTCACCCCTGATATTTGTTCGCCAAAGATTTAACGTCGAGAACTTGTACTCAATACCCATGGAGTATTTAGAAAGAAAGTATTCAATGGGGAATTATGTCACAATATTTAGTCAATTAGTCAATATGAAGAGTGAGATGAATTCAGAAACCTATTCAAGTTTACAGTCAGGGCTCGACTGAATTGCTTCGTAATTCTCGCAGCTTCGCCTTGTGAATTAACATGCTTTTCAAAATCGATAGGATACGAGCCCTGACTATAAACTTTCTTAGGTTTCCTCTATGGCGTCTAAATTCAATGATTATTAAAAGAGTAGCAAAGTTTGTATTATCAAAAGAAGTAGACAAATATTAATGAAGAAACTGATGAGTGTTTCGTCTATGTCCACCATTTGCCTTTAAAGGCATATCCTACAATTCACAGTGGTGCCACCTGGTGATTTTTAGATAATGTCAATATTTAGTCAAAACTGGTTTCTTAGGATTCATTCTAATTCTACATGAGTAAATTTAATATTTTGTCCATCTTATCCAATCTCAATAGGTAAAACAGGCCAATTTACATTTGCTTGATTTACAGAGGAAATGTACTGAAAAATATGGTTTTCTTCAAGTCTTTCAAAAAGAAGCATGGTGACCTATGATTTTAAAAATATAAATAAGTATATTTTGTGAAAATTTGAGGAAAACGACATGGGTTTTACTATGTGAAAAAATAATTTTAGAATTTCTATATATTCTAATATAAAATAATCCTAATATTGATCTATAAATCAAAAACTAGCACGGTGACCCCGAATTATTAAGTTAGCTATGTGTTCCACAACACTTGGAAATCATCTTACTAAATTTTCAAGAAATTGACATGGGTTTTAATTTTCTAGGCAAATTGTCCGATATGCCTCTAAGCCTATGGACATTTATAGGAGTGTAGGATGATAACCCCCTTTTCCTTAACCCTTTCACTACGATCCATAGTACCAAATACACACCCTGAAATACGCCACTGTAGTACCATTTTTACCCCTGTAGTCCAGTGGCACTTTTTATTATATCCAGAAGGTCGTCATTATATCACACCTCCATGGTAATCCAAAATAATTAGGATGTTACATGATAGTATTGATGTTAGCTGTTATATAGTTTTGCATAAATTTGGAAAATATTATCAAAATATTCGGATTGTTTCATTAAAAAATAGCAATTATTTAGATTTTAGAAATGATGCCTCAAGGCATCATAGCGTACTATGCCTGGGAATGCCTCCAGGCATCATAGCGTACTATGCCCGAAAATGCCCCAAAGTATCATAGCGTACTATGCCCAGAAATGTCTCCAGGCATTATAGCGTACTGCGCCCGGGAATGCCTCCGGGCATCACAGCGTACTATGCCCGGGAATGCCTCCAGGTACCATAGCGTACGACACCTGGGAATGCCTCCAGGCATCATAGCGTACTACATGGGAATGCCTCCATGGCATCATGGCGTACTATGCCTGGGAATGCCTCCAGGCATCATAGCGTAGCTAAAGGGTTAGGGCTGGGGGCTGGGATGGGGCTAGCCTCAGTTGTAGTAATGAGGCTGTGGGTAAAAATAGTAGGCGGCCTTGTCTGCCGTAATCCGATCACATGCAGCGTGTCGTACCCGTCATGTATAATATCTCAGCCTCCTGACCAGCCAGCAACAAGCCACGGGCAGGACCAGACCGAGGCTCGTGATGACGTCATAGAAGGGTCACCCACTCGTATGTATATATGTGTGTATGTGTATAGCTATGTATGTGTGTTTTGTGTATATAAGTGAGTATCTATGAGTATGTGTATTCATTTATGTTTGTATGTATGTAAGTTTGTATGTATGTATTTATGTCTGTAGGTATGTAACCTTATATATGTGTGTATGTGTATAATTATGTATGTGTATATCTAGGAATGTGCGTACATATAGATATTTATCATATACCCATGACCTACACATCGTAAATACACACCGTTTCACTATATAACGTAAAAGTATTTTACTGAACAGGGTTCCGTACCATAGTGTACTGAACACGTTGACCACATGTTGCTATGTGTACTGAACATGTTGAACGCATGTTGCTATGTGTACTGAACACGTTAGCTAAACCTTGCTACGTGTATTGAACACATCTAAGTACCAGTATCACAGAGTATGATGATGTTACATTATTGGCGGAGAGTCAACATCAACTGAATTATGATTATTTAAGTAGGTTTCAGTTAAATTTCATCATTTTCAGGTATATAATAAATGTAGAACGCCCTACCATGCTTGTGCAAGGTACAAAACCCGATGAAAATCGACCGTAAATATGGAACTTGATGTAGATATCTTTTCCTGTATCTACCCTCAATTTTTATCTTGTTTTGTACCTTGTACAGCATTGTCTGGACGTTCTATATAAATAAATATATATTATATATATAAGTAAAGCCTTAGTCTAGTCCTAATAGGCCTTACGATTGGAAACTCAAAACTGCACTCATTTTAAAATAAACCTTATTCCTATATACCTATGGCTGTACACTCTATGCTTACAGTGGGAAGAAAACATAGAGTGTTAAGTTACTCGATAAGGTTGGATCTGTCTTCGGGTTTGATGGTGGATGAGCAAATAAAGCTAATTATCGTTACCAAACCACATTTGAAGGTATATAGGAAATATTACTGCGTGCGCCAAGGCGTTGGGCAGTAATTTTTCCAAGCCTCGCCTTGAAACTTTGATATGAATTTCTCACACCGGAACATAGTTTCCATCTCATACATTTTCAGATGGGAGCACTAATCCTTTTTTTAGGAACTCACCCACTCCGGTCACCACACATGAACCTTTATTCAGCGCGGGAAATCGCTCTTATATACGTCATCTAGAAGGGTTAGAATGCTCACACAGGCTTTCAGCTTACTGCAAAGAATCTAACCCTTCACTATCAATGCACCAGCTAGAAAGGCCTAGTGAAATGGGCAGGTGGCCAGTATCAAAGTCTGACCATACCCGGTCCCACTACTGACTTGGTTCCTAAAAATAGTTCAAAAGTGATGGGACACACCTAAATACATTGTATTCAAAGCGCCAGCAAACCTGTTTGACCAGTTATTCACCCTTGCGCTTTTGGTGACTACAGACCAACCCCCTCCCCCTGCCCACTCCCACCCCAACCCACACACCTACTCACTGACTTCTTCTACTCACAATCAGAAACTAATGGGACAGATTCCCCTACATGGCACAGCGCCAGCAAACCTGTTTGACCAGTTATTCACCCTTGTGCGTTTAGTGACTACAGACCAACCCCCTCCCCCTTCCCACTCCCGCCCCCACCCAACACTGACTCGCTGACCTCTTCTACTCACAATCAGAGACTACATCATTTATGTATAATAGAAACAATGTTTGCAAATAGTATTGTAGTATTATCAAGGTTTTTAATATGTGAGAGTTTATTGTACTTAAGAAGTATCGCGCTCATCCATTGTAAATGGAAATATCATTAGCTCCTAGTTCTCCTTTGTGAGGGTGTCTTTGTAATATGAATCTCCCTAGTATTGTGTTGTTCAATGTAAACAGCTATACAACCGACGCAAAATCGAGATTATTGACATAAATTATTAACAAAACTATATCTACTCAGTCATTGTAAGTTTATATGTCTCTACTATTTTGTATAAATGAAACTACATTCAAAAACACCCAGTGAGGGTGAACTATACATCTTACTCTGTCCTGAATAAAAGATAAAAGAGAAAAAGAAAAATGTCCCAGTTTTTCACCTTGCGTAGTCCAATTCCCTCTCACCCCATTACAGTACAATGAGTGGGCGATCTCTATCTCCCAGCAGAGTTCCCGTTTTTAGACATGTCTCAGTGCTGAGTCGTTAATGCCAGGTGACATCCTATATAACAGCTTAATTAGAAGCCTTAATACAAAGTGACTGATATGACCGACCCCTCCTCTCAGAGGATGCCTCCAAGCAGTGACTTCCCTTCACAGTCTCAGATGATGATGATGATGGCATGAAAACCCACAGCCAGCAGCAGTGTTACAGATATTGACCTCTCTGTAGCTCCTACATGTAAAGTTCTTTTTTTAGAGCGTGCTTGTACATCGCCTAGAGGTTTGAGTGGTCATATTGAACTTCAAGCGTGCTTCCAGACTAAGAGCTAATGTTATTTCCATCAGATTTGAAATGTACATGCATTGTAAAGTGGTAGGAGAGCAGTGAGCCAGAAAGAACAGGTTCTTGAGTGTAGCTAGTTGGTCAGTAAAATAGAGGAAGCGGTTGTGGGAGGGGGGTGAGGGCTATTCTGGCATGACTGTAGAGTGGCTTCAGGTCCAGTGTGTTATACCTAAATCTTTATCTGTCCCTGTCTGTTAGTAAATATGTCTATTTCTCTCTGTTTATGTCTGTTTGCTGGCTCCAGCTATCCCTGTCTATATACTGTATATATGACTCTCTCTGTTTATATCTTTGTCTCTGTCCCTGTTGTTTGGCATTTATGTTTGACTATTTTGCTTTGTATGTATCTTTCTGCATCTCTGTTTCATTGTCTCTGTCCCTATCTGTATATGTCTGACTCTCTGTCTGTTTATCTGTCCCTGTGTGAGTCTCCATTCTGTCTCTGTTATCATCTGCATTATTATCTGTCTCTCTGTGTCTCCATCCCTGTCTTCATGAAAATCGATGATCAAGGGTTTCAGCAAGTCTATGGTCAAGTCTCAGGTGCAAGGCTTGATGACAGGGTTGAAGGGAGTAAAACAGGTTTGTCAGGTCTGTACAAAGTGGGTCTGAATACAGTGTATTTAGATGTGTCCCATCAGATCTGACTACAATATATTCAGATGTGCCCCATCAGGTTTGAAATGTAAATACCACATTTAGACAATATTATCATCTAATAGTTTCCTTTTCTAGTAGCAGATTACAGTAGCCAAATCTAGGTGTCTATCATTTCATGAAAGGACTTACATAGTGAATCCTTTTGTCTTCAAAAAGACTAGAAATAAAAATTATATTTTAAAATATTTCTATGGTAAGGATTGATACTGGATCCCTGATCTCTTAACCAGGCCTTTACAGTTGGGACATTGATAGTGAAGTGTTTCTCTGCAGTAAACTGGAAGCCTGTGCTCAAAAACTATCCCTTCACAATCTGCATGCTGTTCACTGTGATAGTGAGAACAGAGCAGGGACCCAGTGTCTCAGGGTCTTAGATATTGAGAACAGACTTAGATATTGATAAACGATAACCTTGTAGAGGTACAGTTAGGGGTCTTCATATACGAGCCTAGAATATTGATTTCTTTTTGTGGGAGGTGAGAGTATTTTTGTTCAGTTTTTGACAATAGAACTGACAGCAAGATAGAGTTGAAAAGCGGATGGATCGGAATTCTTGCACGTGTATAAGCCACTAGATAAGGCGTCTACGAGACGTCTAATAGGTCGAACTTGTAGACGCAAAATCGTACTGATAGACGCGTTTCGCATACATATGTAAAGTGGTAAGTTTCGTGCAGTGTTGGTTTTTTGCCCGGAATTCACCTACATCTGGGCATCAATGATATGAAAATCTTAAAACGGAATCCATGCCCTGGGAGTGCGACCATACATATCCTGTATCGGTATTTATGGGTTCTGCTGGAGGGGCATTTATATCAATACAAGCCTTGCGGGGAGAGTAGTCACCATTGCCGTTCTCACACAGCCCTGCAGAGACCTATAGATTTATCTCACCCCTGGTAATTTTGTGCCATAAGCTTAACATTGGGAAATAGTTCTCCATACCCGTGCAAGTATTGCAGTCTATTCTGCATGGTCTAAATTTGGTGTATTGTACATCGTTTTAGTTTGTACAGGGGTGAGATAATTACAGAAATGAACTCGTTTTGGTCGAAGTTGTTCTTAAACTTGAATGCGACAAAGAAATAGTAATTTGTCTCAGGCGAGCCATCCTAACAGAATCGGCCCTAGTCGGTAGGTGTAGGACAGCTAGGCAAGAGTCAGGCAAAGATTAGTGAAACCCCCTGCTTGAGATGTTCTTTGGTTGCAGACAAGTTGTCGTTCAATGTTCCTAAATCGGTCACCAAAGGTTTATGACTATTTTGATAAATTCAGTCGCTGACAATGGAACATTGGTAAATGGCCTTTGATTGAATCGCCAACATTGGCCAAGGGGTTACGTAATTTGACAAGTTCGATGACTCCTATATGATACTGAACTAATGACTACTAGTAGGATTTACATGGGGCGAGTTTCTAAAACAAAGAGCGATACTGACCCAATGACTTCAATAACGATTTACACAGGCAATATTATCAAAGATCTTCTTGTAGTTGCGTCTTTTTAAAGTGACCTTAATATATAGAGGCTTATCTGATTATAAGGGATGACAATACTTCATCTTTGTTTATAGATATATATTTCTTTTTTATTATTTTTTTTAACAAATTTACAAATCTTGACATACAATCAGAGTAACCCTATTTCCACATGATTCATGTTTCCTAAAAGGATCAATCAATTTTTGTAAAAGGGTAAACTAGGCATTAATATGTGCCTTGATTCCCGCCATAACCCACATGAATTGAAGAATGTTCCCTGACTAGCTTCCACATAGTAAATAACTCATCCCAGGCCCAGACATATCTGTGTCCTCTTTACACCCATTTTTAATGCAATACTTTAGTGAAACATGCCATCCTTATTGGGACGGTCCCTCACACCGTATTTCTTTCGATAAAGATATCGCGTGAGCTCGCAGAGCAAGTGCAATCTTTTTTTATCGCAAGAAATATGGTACGAGATGCCGTCCCAAGAAGGTTAACAAGTTTCACTTGTATCAGATACCTATAAATAACAATAATTATTTAAATATTTACCAATACGTAACGATTCTTAACTGACTTTCTTCTATGAACTATGAGCAGTCCATAGCAGAAAACAGTTTTAAATCTATTTACTTTGCGTTATTTATAATCATAATATTGCTTTGAAATCACCGGTATAAATATCTAGTCTATATGATATCTATTCATGTTTCGTTCCCTAATATAAAATCCCATAGGCTTAACATTAAGTTTTAATCTTGGCCACTGTATGCCACAACTCGAGTTTGGCAAAGTGACTTCATGAGGCGAAGCCAAGTGAAGTCCGGAGCCAAAACTCCAGGAGTGGCATGCAGTGGCCAAGATTAAAACGAATCGGGTTTTGATTTTATCATACCCTATCTCTTCCATTTTGGAATATTACGTGATAACAATTATGTATGCCACTAGCGGCATATAAAACACTGTATGCCAGTCAGCGTGGCATACGGAAACTCAATGTTAAGCCTATGGGATTTTATATTAGGGGTAGGATAAATACTAGAATTGTATAGATTTTCAGGCTCTATTCTCTGATATATTGTTCACAAGTGACTGCCCTTTGGAGACCATCTTCCACACCGACGTCTAGGACCAGACTCTCTCAGATGATTGACTTTTTCGACGGTTCCATTCTGTCACATCCATTACTTCGGCAACTGTCCTCTTTCCTCGTATTTAGGCCGCTTTAAAGACAAGAAGTCCATTAATGCGCTGATGGCATCCATAATTGTCTGGCGGTTTTGGCGCCTTTTTCTTTAAAAGCAGACGACAATTAATCTACGAATTGCGATGTCAGGGACGCAGCGCACGGACGCCAGGATAAAACAAAAGCACATTGAGTATTTGTTAAATAAGGCCTAGCGTCCACCTACAACAATAGAAATTTAGACCTCCTGATATGGCACCGATACAAAAAAGCAAATGTCGGAGACATATCGGGAAGGTGCAAAATCGTAGACATATGCCTAGACAATCCAATCCACCACGCATCTTAATGGGGTTTTTTCAGTGCCTAATCGCAGAAACGTGGTTAATTGCCCCGATAGTAGGCGACCTTCCGACGAGATTTTGTTTTTTTTATCGGGAGGTGCATCGTAGACCATATCAGAGCCATATCGTAGTAGGTGGACGCCAGGCCTAAAGACAGTCTTCCACCAACCGAGACAAGGCTACAACAATGGCTTCCCGACAAGGTCCACGATTGGACTACGACAGGAGGCCCTGTCATAGTTGGTGGACCCCAGTTCCTGACATTGGACCCTTGTGGAGTTTCATGGTGTGTCGGAAGCGTGTCGCAGAGGTCAACGATAGGTGGAGCGTGCACTTCCCGACATGCCCCGACAACGCTGTCGTAAACATCTCCAGGATAAATAAAAGATTAAACAAACAAAAACAAAAAACCACCTCCTTACGACAAGGCTGCGACAAGCGCCGATTGGAACTTTATTGTCGACGCTTATCGTAGCCTTGTCGTGGTTGGTGGACACCCTCTTTACAAAAGTGCTCTAAAATATTGGATATGCGGGTTTTCCAGCGTTCCATCTGAAGAATGTAAGTGCTTATCTATTGGTGTCTATGGGAAACTGCTACATTTCCATGAAACCAGATAGCAACACCAGTGTTAAATTGAGTAGAAACAGGGGGCACTGCGATACCTACTTGCTTTTGTCTTTAATGCTGTTACACTTACCAATATCTAATCGGCGATGCCAGATTCTAGAATCGGTGTTCATAATCGGTGTTAAATTGGGCCTAAGCTGAAAAAAAATAGCACCGATTATGGGAGTTTCCTTGAAAGCCTGTTGGTGGTGGCACAGAATGTATGTCAGAATAAAAATAATCGGGGAGGGTGCATTGTATGTATATGTGAATCCCATCGTGTGAATTGCACTTAAAGGCATATCCTACAATTCACAGTGGTGCCACCTGGTAATTTCTAGACAATGTCAATTATTAGTCGAAATGGGTTTCTCAGGATTTATTCTAATTCTACATGAGTAAATTAAACATTTTGTCACGTTTATCCAATCCTAAAAGGTAAATAGGCTAATTTACATTTCTTTGATTTACATAGAAATGTACTGAAAAATATGGTTTTCTTTAATCCTTTCAAAATTATGACAGTGACCTATGGGTTTTAAAATCTAAACAAGAGGTACTATGTCTGTACTATATTCTGTAAAATTTTGAGGAAAATGAGATGGGTTTTACTATGTGAAAAAATACCTTTTAGAATTTTTATACATTCTAACATAAAATTGCCATAATATTGACCTATAAATCAAAAACTAGCATGGTGACCCTCGATTTTAAAGTTAGGTATGTGTTCCACAACACCTGGAGATCATCATACCAAATCTTCGGAAAATGGACATGGAATTTAATTTTCATGCCAAATTATCTGATATGCCTTTAAATTACCATCATTGACTTTCAAGGGAACTTAATTTATCTGTGCCATTTTCGTTAGCAAATCTACTTCATTGCACAGACGATTTTTTTTTCTTTTTTGTGAAATCTTTTATTGATATCCTTGAATCTCTTGTACAGACACTTCCCTTATTTGGGGTTCAGTGTTAGAAACAAAGTAGACATTGATTGTCATATGTTTGAAAAGTGTTGCACATTGTAATATATACATACCGATCAAAGAGGCATCTTTATCTCACCCCTGTTATTGTTGCCCCATAGGCTGAACATTTGGAACTCGTTCTCCATGCCCCTATGAGTATTGCAGTCCGTTCTCCATGGTCTATATCCTGTGTGTTGTCCATTCTTTAAGTGTGTACAGGGGTGAGATAAATACAGGAAGCTACTCATTTTGGTCAAAGAAGTCGTTCTCCAACTCGTTTGAATGTTACTTGATATTCACTCAGCTGTCGCCTTGTTCATATCACTCCGCATCAAACTCATGGAGAACGACGACTTTGACCAAAACTTTTTGGTTTCTTCTTTAGACTTCAATCCGGTTTTGGATTGGTTTTCTTGTCAGAGCCTGATAGAAGATAACTAGTCCGGGTTTTTTATCACGTACATAGCACACAGCAGAATTATCTAATACTAGAAATAAGACACTAGATAGATTTAGTTTTTTGATGGTCTCATGGAAAAAGATCTCTTAATTTCTCTTCAATTTCATTCAACGGCAAACCGGAAGTGCAGAAGCAAACCGAAAGTGAAGGAGCAAACCGGAAGTGAAGAGGAAAACCGCAAGTGAAGGAGCAAACCGGTGTGTTGCCAAAAACGGTTACCCTGCCAAAAATGGTAACTATCGCCCACTAGTATCTTGTGCGCATGCGCGAACATACGCAGTGATGAAGTCCACGATTGGAGAGTGAGAAATTTGCCAAAATTAAGCATATCACGACATATCACGACATGTAATTCTCCAATCGTGGACCTCGACACTGCGCATGCACACAAGATACTAGTGGGCGATAATAACAGTTTATCGCAGAGTAACGAACACCGGAGGTGTAGGAGCAGCCCAGAAGTAAAGGATCATGCTGGGAGTGAAGGAGGATGTTGGAAGTTGAAGAACAACTTCTCTAGCATGATTATTCCCTCCGGAGGTTGCATTTTTTAGTCGGATCTGCAATCAGCAATGATATTATTACCTGGCATTTATTTTAGATAATTATGGCTAATAGAAATCGTCTGGTGTAAATGTCAAGTGCTAGGGTAAGTGCAGATCATCTGATTATGTCATAATACACATTTAGGCACCACCTGAAGACTATTGGACATGATTAGATGCCCGTGACTATTTCAAGCGGAATCAAATTAGTCGTCTTCATGGGCAGCAATTCTGTGAAAACTTTTAGTCATCAGTGTAAATGCTCAGGTACATTCTGAGGTTGACGAATTTTGCGGTGGACATTGCCACCACCTGACGACTATTGGCTTTACGATCTACAGTCGCCACATATTTAGTCATCTAATGTAAATGCCGGGTTATCGATCGCTTTTCCGCTTAGTAATTTTGAAATATATTTCGGTGACGCCCCGCGCTGAATTCTGATGAGATGATTTTGACAAGGTCTCACAGATAAGCCGTCCTATGACTCTTATACATAGATCATGCTCAAGTTACTCCTATGGCTATGTGCACGAATATTGGCGGGGGTCTCAGTTTGCATGTGAAGCCAATAAAGATGGGGCAGATGAATGGATAACACGACCAGAGGCTATGCGGTCGATGAGAAAGCAACCGATTTTATTAGGCACCTAATACGGAGTTTCCATATTAAACCTATGGAGCCTACAGATCACTACTATTACCCACCTAATACGGAGTCTCCATACTAAACCTATGGAGCCTACAGATCACTACTATTACCCACCTAATACGGAGTCTCCATACTAAACCTAGGGAGCCTACAGATCACTACTATTACCCACCTAATACGGAGTTTCATTGCTAAACCTAGGGAGCCTACAGATCACTACTATTACCCACCTAATACGGAGTCTCCATACTAAACCTAGGGAGCCTACAGATCACTACTATTACCCACCTAATACGGAGTTTCATTGCTAAACCTAGGGAGCCTACAGATCACTACTATTACCCACCTAATATGGAGTCTCCATACTAAGCCTATGGAGCCTACAGATTGCTACTTTTACCCACCTAATACGGAGTCTCCATACTAAACCTATGGAGCCTACAGATCATTACTATTACCCACCTAATACAGAGTCTCCATACTAAACCTATGGAGCCTACAGATCACTACTATTACCCACCTAATACCGAGTCTCCATACTAAGCCTATGGAGCCTACAGATCGCTACTTTTACCCACCTAATACGGAGTCTCCAAACTAAACCTATGGAGCCTACAGATCACTACTATTACCCACCTAATACCGAGTCTCCATACTAAGCCTATGGAGCCTACAGATCACTACTTTTACCCACCTAATACAGAGTCTCCATACTAAACCTATGGAGCCTACAGTTCGCTACTATTACCCACCTAATACTGAGTCTCCATACTAGGCCTATGGAGCCTATAGATCGTTACTATTACCCACCCAATACGGAGTCTCCGTACTAAGCCTATGGAGCCTACATATCGCTATTATTACCCACCCAATATGGAGTCTCCATACTAAGCGTATGGAGCCTACAAATCGCTATTATTACCCACCTAATACAGAGTCTCCATACTAAGCCTATAAAGCCTACAAATCGCTATTATTACCCACCTAATACGGAACCTCAACATTAAGCCTATGGAGCCTAAAGATCGCTCCTATTACCCACCTAATACCAAGTTTCCATACTAAGCCTATAAAGCCCACAAATCGCCACTAGTACCCACCTAGTACGGAGCCTCCATATTAAGCCCATGGAGCCTACAGATCTCTACTATTACACACCTAATACGGAGTCTCCATACTAAGCCTATAAAGCCTACAAATCGCTACAATTACCCACCTAATACAGAGTCTCATACTAAGCCTATGGAGCCTACAGATCACTACAATTACCCACCTAATACGGAGTTTCCATACTAAACCTATGGAGCCTACAGATCGCTACTATTACCCACCTAATACTGAGTCTCCATACTAGGTCTATGGAGCCTATAGATCGTTACTATTACCCACCCAATACGGAGTCTCCGTACTAAGCCTATGGAGCCTACAGATCGCTATTATTACCCACCCAATATGGAGTCTCCATACTAAGCGTATGGAGCCTACAAATCGCTATTATTACCCACCTAATACAGAGTCTCCATACTAAGCCTATAAAGCCTACAAATCGCTATTATTACCCACCTAATACGGAACCTCAACATTAAGCCTATGGAGCCTAAAGATCGCTCCTATTACCCACCTAATACCAAGTTTCCATACTAAGCCTATAAAGCCCACAAATCGCTACTAGTACCCACCTAGTACGGAGCCTCCATATTAAGCCCATGGAGCCTACAGATCTCTACTATTACACACCTAATACGGAGTCTCCATACTAAGCCTATAAAGCCTACAAATCGCTACAATTACCCACCTAATACAGAGTCTCATACTAAGCCTATGGAGCCTACAAATCGCCATTATTATCCACCTAATACGGAACCTCAACATTAAGCCTATGGAGCCTAAAGATCGCTACTATTACCCACCTAAAACCAAGTTTCCTTACAAAGCCTATAAAGCCCACAAATCGCTACTAGTACCCACCTAGTACGGAGCCTCCATATTAAGCCCATGGAGCCTACAGATCTCTACTATTACACACCTAATACAGAGTCTCATACTAAGCCTATGGAGCCTACAAATCGCCATTATTACCCACCTAATACAGCGCCTCCATATGAAGCCTATGGAGCCTACAGATCGCTACTATTACCCACCTAATATGGAGTCTCCATACTAAGCCTATGGAGCCTACAGATTACTACTATTACCCACCTAATACGGAGTTTCCATACTAAACCTATGGAGCCTACAGATCACTACTATTACCCACCTAATACGGAGTTTCCATACTAAGCCTATAAAGCCTACAAATCGCTACTATTACCCACCTAATACAGAGTCTCATACTAAGCCTATGGAGCCTACAAATCGCCATTATTACCCACCCAATACAGAGTCTCCATACTAAGCCTATAAAGCCTACAAATCGCTTTTATTACCCACCTAATACGGCACCTCAACATTAAGCCTATGGAGCCTAAAGATCGCTACTATTACCCACCTAATACCAAGTTTCCATACTAAGCCTATAAAGCCTACAAATCGCCTCTAGTACCCACCTAATACGGAGCCTCCATATTAAGCCCATGGAGCCTACAGATCTCTACTATTACACACCTAATACGGAGTCTCCATACTAAGCCTATAAAGCCTACAAATCGCTACTATTACCCACCTAATACAGAGTCTCATACTAAGCCTATGGTGCCTACAAATCGCCATTATTACCCACCTAATACCGAGTCTCCATACTAAGCCTATGGAGCCTACAGATCACTACTAGTACCAACCTAATATGGAGTCTCCATACTAAGCCTATAAAGCCTACAAACCGCTACTATTACCCACCAAATACAGAGTTTCCATACTAAGCCAATGGAGCTACAAATCGCTATTATTACCCACCTAATACAGAGTCTCCATACTAAGCCTATGGAGCCTCCAGATCGCTATTATTACCCACCCAATACAGAGTCTTCATACTAAGCCTATGAAGCCTACAGATCGCAATGGAATCCTACAATTTAGACAAAAATATTGTGCTCGAGTACAGAATATCAGCAGGATTTGTCTCAGACAAACATCCTTTGAGGTACATGAATCCCAGCAGGATGTGTCTCAGACAAACACCATGTGAGGTACATGAATCCCAGCAGGATGTGTCTCAAACAAACACCATGTGAGGTACATAAATCTCAGCAGGATCTTTCAGACAAACACCCTGTGAGGTACATAAATCTCAGCAGGATTTGTCTCAGACAAACACCCTGTGAGGTATATGAATCTCAGCAGGATTTGTCTCAGACAAACACCATGTGAGGTATATGAATCTGACAAACATCCTGTGAGGTATGTGAATCTCAACAGGATTTGTCTCAGACAAACACATTGTGAGGTACATGAATCTCAGCAGGATTAGTCTCAGACAAATACTCTGTGAGGTACATGAATCTCAGCAGGATTTGTCTCAGGCAAACACCATGTGAGGTACATGAATCCCAGCAGGATTAGTCTCAGACAAATACTCTGTGAGGTACATGAATCTCAGCAGGATTTGTCTCAGACAAATACTCTGTGAGGTACATGAATCCCATCATGTGAATCCTACTTCAGGATCACTCCCTGCTTGTGGAAAAATGTCTTGTTTTGAGTCAGCTTGGCTTCAGTTGGCGACTATGAACACACATTTCTAGGAATCTGCCATGTCGCCAAGTGGGAATACAAAAATGCAAAATCGTCTAAGAATGTTGCCTTGCTCCCTGTGTCACGGGCATGAGTTGCCGACTTGAGCCCATTCAAAAAGATGGCACTAGTCTCTTGTGATTTGTCAAACATATTTGAAATTTTGGTCCCCTAGTTGCAGACTATGCCCTCCCACCCGCTGTGCAACTGGCGTTTCCCGGCGACTATGCCAGGCACCAGTCGCTGGGGCAAGAATCTCCTAGTGGGAATTGGCCTTAACCTCAATGCTACATTGATACTGACATCTTTTATGAGCACAAAAAGAACAGGAAAATTTATTTATTTTTTGGGGGGTAAAATTTCTTTATTGAGACGTTCAGTTACAATCAGCCTGAGGAGGAATTACATACATCGGAATCAATGTTCTTGTAGTGGGGTAGGGATCCAGCAGTGTTTTGTCCGTTCCTCGTAAGGTGGTGCGGAGAGCCAATCCTCGCTGTGTAGTGATTCCGGGCAACGTCGCACAGGAAAGTGGCGTGACGGGGGCCGGCATTACGTAATGCTGGGTATATATACTCTGCATTCACAGCGAGTCAACAGGCTGTCCTCGAGTGTCTTGCTATAGGAGCAGACCCTTGGGCCCTCAATTTGGCAGGCAGGTTCTCGGAACCTTCCTGGTGGTTAGGCGAGTCTTTCAGATAAGCCTTTCCAGCGTTACACGGCACGCCATGCTGGGGTACTGTACTTGTGGGAGTGATCTTCCGAGATCACTTTGGGAAGTAGTAAATGAACATTCCAGTTTATTTAAGCCATAGGGTTGTGTAGTGTGCGAATAGGTTCGCTCATACTTTCCTAAAACCGAACCGACCTACGTAATAGTATTTAGGGTGGAACCTCGCCAGGATCTAGCATTCTGGAGGTAGACCTCCAAAAACTGAGTGTGTCCGGAAGACACCATATTGGAGAGCAGTAAACAACTGGGATAAACTGTCATCCGAGGTGCAAACCTGGGCTACGATTTGTGAGTTTAAAGTGGGATTCACACAGTGGGATTCACGTACCTCACACGCCATTTGTCTGAGACAAATCCTGTTGAGATTCGGTACTGGAACACAATCTCCTCGTGTGAATGAATTTTGCTGAGAGAACTTTTTTCTCTTGCAATTGTCGGCGACAATCACCCCTAGGAACAGAATCTCATGAGATTTTGACTATAAACAGGTTTAAAATTTAGAGGGACATTTTGGTGAGACAAATGTACTTCACATATTCTCTCCAATCTGTGAGTCTCAGTGGTCTCAAATAACACATATTCACACGGGGAAGTACCCTGAGTCGGCGACTGTGTACCCTGTGCACCCTGTGTACCCTGTGTAGAGGTGTAGGGGTGAGACTATGTACCTGTTAAGTCTTCCCATGTGAATTGAATCTGCCATGTTACCCTGAGACTGTAGGACACCCCAATCTGTGAAACTGTAGCCGACTGGTGCAAAGGTGTGAAGTACACCAGTCTCAGGTACATTTGTCCCATCGTGTGAATCCCACTTAAGAAGCGGATCTGAAACTCATCATAAAACATCTCAATTCACCCCCAACATTACTTCTTGTATATTACTCTACGGAAGAAGAGTTACTCAATATACATAGTTAAACGATGCTGGAAAATATTGTAAACTGAAAAACTCACTCGTTGAGAGCTTGCAATAAAAAGCTAGGCGGCGACCACCACATTCTCAATAAAGGGGCTGAGACCTCAGCCTTTTTATAAGGCTGACTTCCATGGTCAACTGTCTGTGGAAAACCTTTGTGTGCAAAGTTTTATAAGCAACATCCTACAATCATGATATCTAAACGTTTTATATAACAAGAACAACCAGAAGAAAAGAAAAGGTACTTCACTTCTATCCCTGTTGATAGGGTATAGGCAACAACAATTGCACTACAATCGGACGGAAAGGGCAGTATGAGTCTAGATTACATATCCCATATGATGTTTCTAAGATTGGATCTGGTCAATGACTTAAAGGCATATCCTACAATTCACAGTTGCGCCACCTGGTGATTTTTAAATACTGTCAATTATCAGTCAAAACCGGTTTCGTGGGATTCATTATAATTCTACATGAGTTAATTTAACATTTTGTCCACTTTATCAAATTTCAGTAGGTAAAATAGGCCAATTTGCATTTGCTCGATTTACATAGGAAATGTACTGAAAAATATGGTTTTCTTCAATTCTTCCAAAAACAAGGTTGGTGACCTTGGTTTTTAAAACCTAGATAAGTAGTACCTTGGACCATTGCGCAGGCGTTTTTTCGGCTTTGTCCTGTCGTCTTTGGTTTGGTTAGCCATAGTAGTATGTTCCTCAAGAAACACTACGACTTATCCGTAATGCGTCAACAGGATAGTTTTTACAAAACTAGATAAGTAGTACCGTATATGTATCATTTTCTGTGAAAGTTTGAGGAAAATGACATGGGTTTTATTATGTGAAAAAAACCTTTTAAAATTTCTATATATTCTAAAATAAAATTATCATAATATTGATCTATAAATCAAAAACTATCACGGTGACCCCGACTTTTACATCAGATATGTGTTCTACAACCCTTAGAGATCATAATACTAAATTGTCAAGAAAATGACATGGGTTTGAATTTTCAAGCCAAATTGTCCGATATGCCTTTAAAAGCTACAAAAGTTTCAGTTCTCCATAGCAAAGGCAGCAATTTGTTCCACATAATGCCACCATGATATTTCAGCGATCGCATATACGAAAAACAGTTTGGTTTATCAACATACATGACAGGAGCTCCAGGAGCTCTGGTTTGTTTTCTAGATTGGGTCGTTTTTGGTCTGAATAAATAGCATATCCATTACGGAATGGTCCTGGAACTTTTAAAAAACTTTAACACCAGCCTTGGCAAACATTTCCGCCATCACCCATCAACCGATCGCTAATGGCGGCTAATCGGCGGCTGATACAGGGATGTTGGTTCAGGAGGTGAATGATGTATTTACTTAGTGATTTACACTAATAAGCTTAATGGAGGCAACGTAATGAGGTAGCAGGAAGCTACTTACTTAAAAGGCAAGACCGAGAACCCACTGAGCTCCCGATACACTACGACACAGTATCTTTCCGCTTTCTGCCACGGCAACGATGCAGTGCTATATGGAAACAGGGTTACTGTGGCTGTACATGATAAATATGCAGTAAGATTGACGATAAAATCTCAGCAGGATTTCTCAGACAAACACCCTGTGAGGTACGTGAATATCATCGTGTATCCCACTTTACAGGGTACAGAATCTCAGCAGGATTTGTCTCAGATAAACACCCTGTGAGGTACATGAATCCTACCGTGTGAATCCCACTTTACAGGGTATAGAATCTCAGAAGGATCTGTCTCAGACAAACACCCTGTGAGGTGCATGAATCCCATCATGTGAATCCCACTTTACAGGGTACAGAATCTCAGCAGGATTTGTCTCAGATAAACACCCTGTGAGGTACATGAATCCTACCGTGTGAATCCCACTTTACAGGGTATAGAATCTCAGAAGGATCTGTCTCAGACAAACACCCTGTGAGGTGCATGAATCCCATCATGTGAATCCCACTTTACAGGGTACAGAATCTCAGCAGGATTTGTCTCAGATAAAGATCCTGTGAGGTACATGAATCCTACCGTGTGAATCCCACTTTACAGGGTATAGAATCTCAGAAGGATCTGTCTCAGACAAACACCCTGTGAGGTGCATGAATCCCATCATGTGAATCCCACTTTACAGGGTACAGAATCTCAGCAGGATTTGTCTCAGATAAACACCCTGTGAGGCACATGAATCCTATCGTGTGAATCCCACTTTACAGGGTATAGAATCTCAGCAGGATCTGTCTCAGACAAACACCCTGTGAGGTACATGAATCCCGTCGTGTGAATCCCGCTTTAGGATTGTGAGGGTGTTGATATGAGTGCCACGAACACCAACCTACAACGAATCAGTCACCATCGATCGTTGTAGTCCCGTGAGTGGTATAATAGTGCGCTGCTGTTTTTACTCATCTATCGTCATGTTGTTTTTATATCAATCGTACCGTCAGTGGTTGCGCGGCGAGTATTCAGGGATGGGTTGGGGCACACACAGATATCTCAATAATCATAAGAGAGATAGAGGAAGAACTGCTTAGGGACAGCAGATGGCACCTGGCTTTTTGCACCAATTAAAAATATATAGATATCAGGCAGTCCAATTCTGTAATAAATTAACAAATGAAAATCAAAGTGTAATCCTACATGGTAGTTTAAGAGGGAAGTAAATACAGGGGTAGTGCAAATGTATGAGATGAACACCAAAGAAGAAACCAACAACTTTTGGTCAAAGTCGTCATTCTCCATGAGTGTGATCCGGGGTGATTTGAACAAAGCGACAGCCGAGTGAACATTACGTAGTGGTCAAAAGGAGCAGTTTGGTTTTTAGGCCCGACCGGTTTTTCATGAAATTTACTCTTCTTTTTGTATACAAATTATACAAGAAAAATCGATATGGAAAAAGGATGATTCAGATTAAGATTTAATTATTCACAGAACTAAAAGGAACAATGGAAATAAAACAATATGGCATACCCTGCTTAGAGCTTTTATAAGGAGACATGAATGTACATACATAACTCAGTAGTTTTTTGGGTTTTTTTCAATTTAAGAGGAGGAGGCACATAGCAAAGGTTTAACTTCCTGCCAGTGACAACAACGGCCACGTAAACGTGGCATTGTTGTGCATTGTTGTTGAACACTTGAAATGTGAAAAGTGCTACAGATAACGATAAAACACGGTGTACATATACTTCGCGTCTGGGACCTGTTTCAGTAGTTTCATGACATGTCTAAATGGCGTCTGTGACACCATACGGACAGATCACAAGACTGCAATCTATGACACACGGAATTTCACTCACTTCCCGCAGGAATTAAGCAATGAAACTTTAAGACGAGTAGGAGATACATATAACCTATAATCGTTCCAAATATGAGGAAGAATGGTCGCTCCGACCCACTGATATTTGCTAGACTTTTTTCGCTGTTGCTTGCACTGTTGGTGCCGCTGTTGATGTCTGTCTAGGCCTAATGTCACGAAACTACTGAAACAGGTCCCTGATCTCCAATTGACTGCAGTACAAACTGAACTTTATTTACAATAGTTACTTCAAAACATAACCTGGAATATTATTATATACCTATGTCCGAATGTCTATCAAATACTGCCCGCTGCTAGGGGTGCAGTAATAATAATGTTCGTGCCCGCTGTGACTGCGACTTTGAATGTCATTAAAATGGCGTTTTTTTTCACCAATTAAAGGTATATAATAATAAGCAAACGTCCTCACTGTAGATGAAATGGTTCTCGTTCTCGGTCAGTCATCATTTTAATACTGCCTTCCGCCTATGGCATCAAGCAGTATGAAATCGACGACTGACCTCGAACAGGAACCGTTTCGTCCACAGTAAGGACGTTTCCTAATATTACTATATACCTGCTATATAGTGAGTCTTAGAATGGCATTTTTAGTTATTTCTAGGTATATAATAATAAAGAGACAGAGTGAGTGTGACTGAATTCCATCTGTTCCTCAATATTTTGGTCAGAAATACTCACTGAGTTCGAAGAACGAGGTCAGTATTTCTGAGCAAAATATCTCTGAACAGATTCCGTTCAGTAACACTAATTATGTCTCTATATATTATCTAATGGTTTATATTGGGAAGTAATACTTTATTATGTACAGGTAGTACTTTCCATGGGTATCTAGTCTTGCCCTGTATTGTCCTTTACTATATAACCATGCCATATATACTGTAAATACGCACCGTTTCGCCATATAACGTAAAAAACCGTACATAACACTGTTCCGTACGGGAAAATCCGGAACACTTCCCCATGCGCGTTGACTTAGATATAAATTGTTAGGCTAAATTGAATAAATAATTTTTATAAATTTCGAGTATATAGCAAATATAGAACGACCTACCGAAAACCGAACCGACCTAATTGTTCGTAGGGTGGAATCCCGCCGAGAACTAGCGTTCCGGAAAGGGGTCTTCCAACCCGCTAGCCAGGCGGCGACCACCACACTTGTGAAAGCCACAAAACTCGATAACAATTTACGGTTCGTAAGGAACTCGGCGTAAACGTCTCGTTCCGTATAAACCATAAAATGCCATATCGTTTTGTAGCTTGTACAGCATGGTTAGGAAATATACCAGAAATTAAGAAAAAATCATTAATTTCAATTGGCTTAACTGCTTTTTTTTTTTTTTAAACGATTACGAGAGTGTTCCGTATTTTCCCGTACGGAACACTGTTCCGTACACTATTTTTACGTTTTATGGCCAAACAGTGCATATTTACAGTATATATACGGCATGGGTATATAGTAACAAACCGTATGTTTTGCGACTAATTGTATACACACCCTGTTCGTCCTCTGTACACTTTGTTGGACTTTTTTTTCTTTTTTTTTATCTCGTTTATTTGGGTCAAAAATACAATCTCGATTTTTCCAGACTCGGCTGGGCCGATCTTCCGTCTGGTCCAATAATGCATAAGTGTTACGTAACATATTAACTTGCACCATACAATGGTCAATTTTCGTCTTTCTCAGGAGAATACACCAGTGCGGATGAGTTTGATGAGAATTTATGGTGATAGTTAGATAAAAAATGTAGAGTTTCAGGTCCTCCCTACCTCAGGAAAAATAGTAATAAATGTCGTGAATAAACTATTATGTTGAACTGTGTTATCAAGGTGAAAGGATATTGTAGTCGATCATATCACAGGTTTGTACAGTATACACAAAGTTTACGTCAGGTGATTTGGTCGCGAAGTTATAAATTACACAATACAGGTTACAGTTTGTTGGTTGCAACGCAATCCAAGCTGTGAGGTATATATGCAGAGCCACATTGAAGAGTTATAGCGTATGTTACTGACACAAAAACATGTTACCAGATGTATACTATATATTTTACCAGTATAGTGGAGATAACTCAAAATTGATAACAATGCAATCCAAGCTTGTGATGAATAAGGCGATACACATCAGCGTTTTGATTTGTTTTGGACTGGTACATGGAAGAGAGCATGGATGATTGTGCTTAATCCTTTTTCCTGAAAGAAAAAAGATGAATTTGTACAGTGGAACCTGAGCCAATGGCAAAGGTCGTTTTATTTCATCAGCTTTGTTTGCTGAAAGCCTTGCTCGGTTGTCAGGTTAATGTGGTCACTTATCTCAAGTGAATACAGTAAAACCAAGCTCGGTGGCTAAGTGGTAGGGGTGTTCGCCTCAAGCATGGAAGGTCATGGGTTCAAACCCCGGTCGGGTCTTACCAAAGACTTACACAAAAATGGTACCCACTGCCCATTTGGTTTAACACCCACCATTAGAATGAGAAGTAGGGGCAAGGGCCCGAATGGAAGAACGGCTCATTTACCGAATGCAGTGCTTGTGCATACAATATTCCCTAATAAAAAATACCCCCCCCCCCAAAAAAAAAGAAGAAAAAAACCCACTTAAGGGGCCACCATCCATTCCCAGCAAACTTGGGGTTTTCAGTCTGCCGATGGTTAGGCTATGTAGTATATAATATCTTCATACAGTTGATACAATGGCATAGGGACACTGTTAAAACCACACAGACAGCCCACAGATGCCTACCCAGATGCCTACAGGACCCTACGTAGGCTGTTGCCTGGTGTCTGATCGTCTAGACATCAGTCTACCAGCCTCATACACACACCATAAACAAGCATTCAATATAATCTAGAGTGTTGTCCCTACAATGCCCCATCAGATTTGATAAGGTGTCCCCGCAAAGTGGACACTAAACGGGGTTTAGAAGCATTATGTACCAAAATAACTGTCCCTTTAAGTTGGGTGTCCCCTTAAACGGGGAGACCCCTTAAGCGGGGTTAAAATAAATTCTGAATAGAGAGGACAATTTCAGTTCCGAACATATAATCCCCTTAAGCGAGGTGTCTCCTTAAGCGAGGTGTCCCATAAGCGGGGTTTTACTGTAGTGTTCGGATTATTTTTATCCTTCTTTTTATAATCTTAGTGTTTTATTTTTAGTTGTATCAGTGTAAGGCTTCGTCATAACCTCCTAAACCAAGGAAATCACAATGTTTAGTGTATTTTACACTAGAGTAGAGGTTTAATGGTGACTTTGTAACCCATGAGTAAGAATATAGACAATAATGATCAATGGTTTTGTGGACAGGCGGCCGTACACCACAAGAGATTGATGCGTAGTAATACCAGAGCGCTAGCGACGTCAACCTCGAATGGTTTACCGAGCTGCCTCTCCAAAATAAATACATCGTTCATTGTATTTATCATCGATCTTCTCCAATAAATCAAACCAAGGAATTGCCATATCAAAGAGTTTATAACCAGGGACTATTTATTTAGCTCCATAGCACAAAGGGACTATTTTCTACTATAGTTTTGAGGCCGTATACCACGGTTTTGAGTCCGTATGCCACGATTAGGGTATCTGACTGTTTCTAAACAATGGTTAATGATTTACTGAGTCCCCATACATTCTCAATGGGGACTTTGTATACAATGGATAATAAACAATGAATTGTGGTTTACTGAGTTCCCATACATTCTCAATTGGGATTTTGTATACTATGGATAATAAACAATTGGTAGTGGCTTACTGAGTTCACATATATTATCAATGGTTACTTTGTATACCATGGATAATAAATAATGAATATTGGTTTACTGAGTTCCCATACATTCCTAAGGGCGACCTTGTATACTATGGATAATAAACGATGAATATTAGTTTACTGAGTTCCCATATATTCTCAATGGGGACTTTAAATACCATGGATAATAAACAATGAATATTGGTTTACTGAGTTCCAATAGTTTCTCGATGGGGACTTTGTATACGATGGATAATAAACAATGGGTAGTTGTTTATTGAGTTCCCATAGATTCTCAATGGGGACCTTGTATACTATGGATAATAAACAATGAATATCAGTTTACTGAGTCCCCATATATTCTCAATGGGGACTTTGTATACCATGGATAATAAACAATGAATATTAGTTTACTGAGTTCCTACACATTCTCAATGTGTACTTTGTATACCATGGATAATAAACAATGAATATATTGTTTGCCTCGTAATGACAGTGGTACCGCTGTAGATAGACTTGTTTACCGCTCTGACTGTGACCATGGCGAGGGAGCCAAGCCCATGATAGAGGGTGCGGGGGGGGGGGGGGGCTTAATAGGCTCACTAATCCGTGCAGATAAGGTGGCCCGTGGGCTTCCTTCCCCCACGACCTGATAAGGGCTGCCGGCAGTAATTCACTTTACCCCTAACCCTAGCCTACCCTAAGACTCAGTTATCATTGACTTACTCTGGGTAGACGCATGCTGAATGGATTCCCCATGTAGTGGTTAAAGGCATATCTGACCATTCACGGTGGCGCGACCTGGTGATTCTCAAATATTGAAAATTTTCAGTTTAAAGGCATATCCTACAATTCACATTTCCAATTTTTCAGGGGTAGAGATCATCTTGTTTATTTTTAGTCTCTGCCCTAAAAAAAATTGATTTTTTTTTGTGTGCATTTATGCAGTCGTACATTGGACCATAGAGATCACCTTGTTTATTATTTTTTGTGTGCAGTTGTGCAGTCGTACATTGGACCATACGCCTCGTCAACAAGCACTCATATCCTACAATTCACGTTGGTGCTACCTGGTCATTTTCAAATATTGTCAATTATCAGTAAAAACTTGGTTTCTCGGCATTTATTCTAATTCTAAATGATTTAATGTTTTGTCCAGTTTATCAAATTTTGATAGGTATTATAAGCTAATTAACATTTGCTTGATTGACACAGGAAATGTACTGAAAAATATGATTTTCTTCAATTCTTTTAAAGACAAGGATGGTGACTTGAAGCCATTTTCCACTGGTCGACGAACACGGTACAGAGTTCTCCTAATAGTCGGTTGGTGGTGGCCAATAACTGCATGTCGGTATCTAAAAATCGGAGAGAGTGCTGTGTATGCCTTGTTTCTGCGGTATTTAACTGGTTCATTCTGACAGAACTGTCCTCCAAACACAATGACCATCACGATGGTGGCATAATTACATAATCTATGCACAATTAATCTGTACTGTGTAAAAACCGTTTACTATATATCCGCACTCTGGCCGTAGGACGTTTATAGCTCGGTGTAAACACCTCGTTGTAACGTCCTATGGCCCGAGTTCGGATCGAAATTTGTACGTTTACAGGAACATCGTTTTATTACTGTACTGTGTAAAAACCACCAGTTTATAAATCTTTAACCGCATTTGAAATGTAAAGTAAATGATCATCACTCGGCTTTACCTCGATGATAATTGCAACACATCCAAACTCGTGGAGTATTGTTTAAAGATACCTTTCCCAAACCATTTCCATATAAATATTTAGGTAGGAGCACTTTGTAGGTGGGACTTTTTGGAAAGACATTGTGTGGAACACATATCTAAATTCCAAAATGGGAATTAGTATATTAGTTTGTTTTTTATTTACAGTTCAGAATTATGATAATTTGTAAAAGAATATATAGCGATTCTAGACTAGAATTCTCAGGGGAAAGCCATATTTTAGTCAATTCAAATAGGCCTACTTTACTGATTGGCCATGCTTGATCAAAGTTATATTTCACCCATTTCTTGTTAGAAAAAGGTCACAATGAACCAGAATGTATGCAGAGGACACACCAAGCAAGTCAAGGTGGCGATTTCTCGAATCGCCAATACAAAATAGCATAAATTTGAGATATTATTTCATAGGAATATCTCCCGCCCATAATTTGGCATCTCACAAGCAATAATTAGGTGAAATATGAAATAATAGCTCACATATAGTCCAATCGCTGCATTTCTCGCTTGGTGTGTCTCCTGGGACCTGTTTCACTAGTTTTGTGACATATCTAGATGGCGTCTAGATGGTGTGTCCGGTTTCATAAAAACGAGACATTAAACTTTCTTTTTTCCGAGCTTGTTTGCACTGTTGGTGCCGCTTTTCATATCTGTCTAACACTTTTGTCACGAAACTAGTGGAACAGGTCCATGATGTGTAGATTTTTCTAATTCTTATGTTTGGGTCATTCTTTTTCTAAGGGCAGCTACTTGTGTTGTCACGAAACTAGACAACCCCAATGTCTTTATGGTGTCACAGACATGTCACAAAACTAGTGAAACAGGTCCTAGATGATAATCACGTTTGTGACAAGACTTGCGTTGTCGTAAATTAACTTCACCTATTTCATAAGAAAATATTAATTTTGAAAATAATCTGACACATTTTATTACTCGAAGAAGATCAACCATATTTTATTTACTGTTCGCTTGATATTCAGTTGTGTCCAACAATGAGGACACTAGTTCACTGTTGTGACATACAGAAAAGGAAGGACAAGGAAATGTGATGAATCAGCAATAATCTCAATATTACAATGATTAAAATGTAGTCATGTCAACCCAGAGGAAACAACAAGAAACGAGCAACAGGACTTCAAAGTGCAAAACTTTATAACATTTTCAAATGGCACAATTGAATCTTAGCAACTTTCGATGGTTCAAAGTCTGACCTTGAACAACAAATAAAGATTAGAAAATTAACCCTGTCTCACGTGTGTTAATCACTCAAAGTTATGTCGACAATCAGGATAAATTTGCGGTGATCTGGGGTTATTAGAAATAAAATGACGATGGAATGCTATGCGTTGAAATCTGAATGGTTGATAAACACAAGAATGAATGATACATTGCCACGGTATTCCTTGGAGTTCCTTCTTATGTGGTGTTTCCACCTGCCGATTATGACTACCGATTACGACATTTCGCACCACCGACCGATTATGCGACACAATTGATGCAATATTCGTCAGGTGGGAACAGAAATGGTCAACTATTTTTCTTTCCCACCTCATGCAACTTGGTACCAAAAGTCAGTCAGTGTCCATCGTATTTTTGCAGTGCAGGTTATTGATTATGTACCTTTATGTACCTGATCTTTCACAAGGAGAACCACCCACCGACGCCTGTATAGCATGAAAATTACCGGTGGGTTTTTAAGCCCAAAACACATCTAACAATTTCGGAGCATTGATATACCTTTGTCGGCGACAAAAGAACGGTAATTTGTCTCAGGCGAGCCATCCTCACACAGTCGGCCGTAGTTTGTAGATGTAGGACAGCTAGGCAAGGGTCAGCCAACAACTAGTGAATCCCCCCCCCTGGAGATGTTCTTTTGTTGCCGACGAGTTGGCAATCCATGTTCCTAAATAGCTTGCCAAAAGTTTATCAACATATTGATAAATCTAGTAGGCGACAACGTTACGTTGAAATGGCCCCTGATTGGGTGGCTGACACGGGCCAAGGTATTAAGAGAAAACGTGGTTACATATTTATGGCATCAAAAGGTCGAGAATGGCATACCTACGGGCTCAGTCACTACGTTTTCTTATTATTACATACCTAAATATTTAAAAAAAACGCCATTTTATAAACTTATTATATGTACCAATTGACCCGATGGTCACAGTGCGCCCGTATATTTACTACAGGCGCAGTGCGCCCGAACATTATTTATACTGTACCCCTAATAGCGGGTAGTATTTCATAGACGTTCGGACATAGGTATGTAATAATACGTAATTTGCCTGCGACTAGTTGACCGCCTCGTTCAACCCTGAATCGGTAGATGTGTATTGTGCTTTAGTCGGCAGATGGAAAGGCCACAATAGACAGTGACATCTGTATCAGAGATCATGGAGAGAGGGACCGTCATTACATCGCGTTGCATAGACCAGACGCCCGTTTAGTAATCTAGGATCGTAAAGGCCTTTATTACCCACCTGATACGGAGTCTCCATACTAAGCCTATGGAGATTACAGATCGCTACTGAGGAGGATACGGAGCTCCGTATCCTCCTAGGAGGATGCGGATTTTTGAGATGAAAGTAGTCCCAAACATAACTTCTTAATTACGTTGAAAAGTTTTCTAACGATCATATTTATTGCTTAAATCTAAAAATAAGTGAGTAATAAATACAACATTACCATAATGTCGATCTGTGTGGCCGTATTCTCCTTGTAGTTGACGCTACGCAATACTCGTCAACTACGCGGAGAATACGGCCACTCAGATCGAAATCATGGTAATGTTGTGTATTTCCCCACTGTGTGACTGGGGGAGCTTGCGATCCTGTACTTCCCGAGGTACAGGATCGCAAGCGCGACGTTCCATATAGCTTGCGATCCTGGGTACCGCATGTACCTCGGATCGCAAGGTAACATCGATTCTGTGTGGAGACTACCCCGCTTGCGACTAGAGCGCTTGTGATCCTAGGTACATAGGTACGCCCAGTCTGACAATGGCGGTGATGAGACACATGTTTGATATTTTAAAATGCTTGCGATCTGGGGTACATGCGGTACGCCCAGTCTCAGACTGGGTGTACTGGTACGCCCAGCCTCAGACTAGAGGGAAACCTGCAGTCTCCACTGTGCGTTTTGCCACGTTGCGATCGTGAAGGTACGCCCAGTCTCAGACTGGGCATAGCTATGTACCTAGGATCACACAGTGGAGACAAGGCTCAGATGAATACCCTTTTCTGTACCTCATACAAGGGTTATTGTTTAATGATATTGAAGATAGTATTAACCGTCTATAAGGTCGTCCATAAGTGTCCAATAAAGTTCGCCCACATCGTTCTTGGTTCTCTATGGCATACAGAAAAGGGTCTACTAAGAAAGAAATGGATGAGTGTTTGGTCTGCGTCAGCATACGCCATCGAGTTTAGAGCACGCAGTAATATGAACGAGGCGATAGCCCTCCAAACGAGATGGAGAATGGGGTCGCCGACCAAGCACGAATATGTTTCTGATTTTATCTTAGCCTGGAAATATTCATCTGTTTATTACCCATTGAGTATGAGTTGCCGTACTCGCAACCCTGTTGAGTACTAGTTCTTAATGTTAAGCCTATGGACGTTTATACCAGGCTAAGATAAAGGTACGATCCTAGATTATTCAATAGCCCCGGTCACTGTTGGGTTGAGATAACAACTAGTGACTTGATCGCTGATATTGATAATTTCAAAACATTCACAATGTATGTAAACCTGCCAGCTACCAGCATTGAAGCATGCATGGCACCCTCTGGTGAGTGTTAGCTGCACTACAGGAAAATTTAAACAGAAGGCAAATTCGCAAAATAAAAATGTCTCTCATTTGTGAATTACTCAACAGAAAATAATGAAGTTTGGATATTATGTAGAGCTGACAAAAATAGTTCTCTGCTATAAATATTGTTTAATTTGAATGAGTTTTTATGTCTGAAAAACAACAGATTAGGCCGCTGTCTTGACCTGTATAACTCCACCCTGTCACCGTTTTGGTGATTGTTTTTGGAAAATTTACTCACAAACATTATGACTGTGCAAGGGAAACCAGTCACTAAACGATCACTCACACCTGAGACTAATCACTCATTAGCGATCAAAAGGCTATGCAACGGGATGACCTTGAACAGTCAATATTAGTGATTGTCACGACTATGCAATGCGATGACTTCGAAACAGTCACTATTAGTGATCATCATAATTATGCAATGCAATGACCTCGAAACGGTCACTATTAGTGATTGTCACAATTATGCAATGCAATGACCTCAAACCAGTCACTATTAGTGATCGTCATGACCATGCAATTCAATGACCTCGAAACGGTCACTATTAGCGATCATCACGACTGCAGTGCAATGACCTCAAAACAGTCATTATTAGTGATTGTCACAACTATGCAATGCGATGACCTTGAAACAGTCACTATCAGCGATCGTCACGACCCTGCAACACAATGACCTCGAAACAGTCACTGTTAGTGATTGTCATGACTATGCAAAGCGATGATCTTGAAACAGTCAATATAAGCGATCACCACAATTATGCAACGCAATGACCTCAAAACTCACTAATAGTGATCCTCATGACCATTGAAAGCAATGACCTTGAAACAGTCGCTATCAGTGATTGTCACGTCTTTGCAACGCGATGGCCATAAAACGGTCACTATAAGTGATCACCATGACCATGCAAAGCGATGATCTCAAAACGGTCACTATTAGTGATCATCACAACCTCAGCAATGCAATGACCTCGAAACAGTGACAAAACGATGATCTTGAAATGGTCACTATTAGCGATCATCACAATTATGCAACGCAATGACCTCAAAACTCACTAATAGTGATCCTCATGACCATTGAAAGCAATGACCTTGAAACAGTCACTATCAGTGATCGTCACAATTATTCAATGTGATGACTTCAAAATAGTCACTATTAGCGATCATCACGACTATAGAACAGGGACCCGTTTCAATAGCTGATATTACACTCGTTGATGGTCTCAGCGGCACCACAGCGGCAGTTTGCGTTTCTTGATTTTATGGAGGCAACAGCTAGCGGAACTTTGAACATGAGTAGCACCAACAGTGTTAGTGACTGTTTCAGTTCGCTGTTACTGCCACTATTCTTGAGAGGGTCTAACCTCTCGTACTGATGATAACAACCAATTTTAAACACATTTCATCAGATATTATAACATATTTAAATCAATAAATACATGGTGTGAAGAATTGTATCTGAATGTTTTACTTGTAGCTCAATTTTCGTAATTCTTTAGTGGGTAACTCTTTTGAGAAAAACATCATACTGACCAAACCAAGACCTGCAGTCACTGCACCACTCGATCGGTTTCCACAGGACATACTGGCAGCGCTTGACCCTTGGCTATCATTTACGAGAGCTTAAGTGTCGGCCACCGTAACTCAGTCAAAAATGCATGTAGAGACGTCAAATAAAAACTGAGATGTGGGGAAAGACACGGGGAATAGTTTGGAATTATTGAATTATTAGATATTGATTTATTGAGTATTCCGCCCTTTATGCTGGCAAAACGAATGGATACTGGAATCTCAACAACGACAAAGCTTCTGAAAAAAGATTTTACTTTCTCCGCCATTGTTTCCACTTTTGGTGCCGCTATTTCAGTCTTCCGTTCGCTAAAAAACCTTTTCCTCAACCCTGGTATTTTTTTTCCAAAGATTTAACATCTGGAACTCGTATCCAATGCCCAGGAGATATTTAGGAAAAATATCCAATGGGGATTATATAATAAATGTTAGCCCATTAGTTAATAGGAAAGTTGAGATAAATTCAAAACCTATTGAAGTTTATAGAGGAAACCTCTGAGAGTTTAGGGTCCAAGCTCGTATCCCATTGATTTTTAATCATGTAGTTATTCACAAGGCGAAGCCGTGTGAATTACGTAGTGATTCAAACGAGATGGGATCGAGCTCTGACACTAAACTTGAGTGGGTTTCTGAATTTATCTCACCCTTAACATTGACTAATGGGCTATTATTTGTGACATAGTCCTTCATTGGATATTTTTCTTAAATATCTAATGGACGTTAGATACGAGTTCCAGATTGTAAGTCTATGGAGAAAAAATACCAAGGGTGGGATAAAAGGGTCAGAGCTCGATCCCATCTCATTTGAATCGCTACATAATTCAGGCGGCTTCGCCTTGTGAATTTCTACATGATTCAAATTTGATGGGATACTATAGAGGAAACCTATGAAAGTTTAGGGTCAGAGCTCTTATCCCATCGAGTTTGAATCGTGTAGTAGTTCACAAGGCGAAGCCGCGTGAATTACGTAGTGATTCAAACAAGATGGGATCTAGCTCTGACCCCAAACTTGAATAGGTTTCTGAGTTTCTGAATCTCACCCTTCAAACTTACTAATGGGCTAACATTTGTGACATAACACCACATTGGATATCTTTCCTAAATATTCCATGGGCGTTGTATACGAGTTCCCAATGGTGAGTCTATGGAGAAAATATACCAGGGGTGAGATGCTAGCTCTGACTCTAAACTTTCATAGGTTTCCTTTAAAGAAACTAGTGAAACGGGTCCCAGGTCCCTGGAAGGAATCATGATAGTCTAGTTCACAACAGAGAAAATTGAAATATGTAGCTGTCATATACATACATTACCAGCCAAGGCCAATCTCTCCAGAATGAATCAGAACCAATCAAAATACTCCATATTTAACCACCACAGTGAGGTAACTCCAAATAAGGTCAATCAGGTCAAGTATCATTGATTGACAGCTGAATCTGGGTCACTTTCCCCCGCATATCAACCCCAAGGTCAAGGTCCAGAAGGAGTGCCTGAAGTCCTTGTTGTAAAATGCGTAGATGAATGGGTTCATGACCGAGTTGAAATATCCAAGCCAGACGAAGAAAGTGGCCAGGGTGGGGTTAAATTCACAGCTCGTACAGAATGGCTCGATGACATACATGAGAAAGAAAGGCAACCAACACGCAATGAAACCACCCACAACGACTGCCAGAGTTTTAGCTGCTTTGTGTTCTTTGAGTAGGACAGCCCTCTCGCGGCCCCGTTCACTTTTCCCTGCCAGTGCGTAAGTGCCACAACGTTTCGAGGCCACTGAAGGGGATCGGGAGAAGTTCCCTGTCCCTCCGTAGGATGGCTCCGTAGGTCTGTTGCCTGATGATGCACAGTTCTTGGAGTTTAATCCTGCACTACCACCACTGTTTAAGTACGAGGAATCCGAGTGGTTCTTGTGGACAACTGTGTGGGAATTGGTGAAAGCGTTTCTGTTGGCGTGCTGCACTGTTGCTCCACTTCCCCCGATCCCAGAACCTGTATTAGGAATGCACCCTCTACCCCCCAACATTGTGCATGTGCCACCACCGCCACCACCACCATTTCGGTTACAGTTCTGTTGGTCTGACTTTCGTTTCTTGTTACGAACACATAAGAGCGATAATGAAGAATGTTCACCTGGTCCTCCATCAGGATTGCTCACTGCTAAAGCCATTGCACAACCTCCGCCTGATCCCACAGCCGGGGCCCGTCCGCTGACCGGAACTGTCCTAGCGCCACCGGAAGTCTCGTCACCGCCATTGTTGGAGGCCCTAGATTCGTTCATTCCGCCCAGCTCGATGGATTCCTGGTGGCTGTCACTGCCCGCAGAGAAGTTCACTTTGCCAGCCGGTTCAGTGTACCGCAGACTGCGCTGGTGGTGGTAGTATGGCCGGAAGCGCCGCTCGCGACGACAGGCGACGATGAAGATGCGGATGTAGGCAAAGATCATGACCATTAAGGGCAGATAAAAGGAGCCTAGGGAGGAGTAGATGATGTATCCCGGGGCCTTGGTTAGTCCACATTGCCGGTCGGTGTGCCGGTTTGCCTCGCGCCATCCAAATATTGGTGGACATGTGATCACAACTGCTGATACCCACACGACTGCAATCATGGTAAGTGCCAAACGACGACTACGCTTGGTTGCGTACACCAACGGCTTGGTAATGGCGAAGTAGCGGTCCAGGCTGATACAGCACAGGTTGAGGATGCTTGCCGTGCACAGGAGCACATCACATGACACCCACAGTTCACACACAACAGGTCCAAAGCCCCATGACCCTGTAATCTCCACGACGATCCCGATAGGCATCACGAGCAGTGCCACACACAGGTCAGACAGAGCCAGCGACACCACATAGAAGTTTGTCACAGTACGAAGGCGCCGGTTAGTGCACACACTCAGTACCACCAAGATGTTGCCCAAGATGGCGCCTACCACAATGCTGCCCAGGATGAGGCCTACAGCAATGTTGCGGCTGAAGCCAGGGATGGTGCCGTTGGCAGCAGCTGACTCAAGTAGTGCCGCTCCCTGGTCATATGCCACCGGTGGCACAGAATGGTTAACTGGAAACACTGAATCCTCCGGCACACTCAGGTTGGGCATGGTTCGCTTACTCCTCGTGTCACACTCCACTGGTTTCGCAACCCTGCAGACACCCGCAGATGGTATCTCGATAACACTGACTCTTGAAGACCTTTTATGGTTCAAAGATTTGTCTTTCGGTTAATGTTTTCCACGAAAGTACTTGTTGACCAAGATGGCTGGTGTTGTCAAGGGTCTGGGTTGTTTTGATAGTTAGCCTTAATGGTGGTTGGTGAAAACAATCATAGAGGTTGAGCTTGTAGGTCGTTAATCATAGTAAACCTCAAAAGGAGTATGTCACTGGATGATTGATATCAATAATTGATGTTCATGATGTTGGACAGAAGAGTTGACAGATGTCGTACAAAGTATTGACAATGGTTGACAGTCCTGCTGATCATTCTTGTAAAACAGAATGGGTAAGTTTCTGCGACTTCGGGTAAGTAATGTCAACAGCCATGAAAACGGCACTAACATCCTGCACAGAAGATTTAGTACTAGAAATGTGACAAGTGCTACAAGTAATGATAAAACACTCTGTACACTTCACGTCCCCAAACGTCTGTAGCACAAAATGAACATCACTTAGTGGAAGCAGTTAAAATAGCATGATTTGGTCGAGTAAAAACTGAGCCATTGTGATATGATTATTTTATAATTGGTGTTAATGATTAACATTGTTGAAAATGAGGTTTACGATAAATGCTGAAATGGTGGTTTTCGATGCAGTTGCTTGATTTCCTTATATGATCCAATCACTATTACCATCACTTACTCATTCCTCATTGTTCAGGTTTAATAATAAGCATTGAAGCAACTAGCCTGCTAATCTATACACTTCATGATACACCTAAAATTGATTACATTAGCCAGAGTCTACTGTAATAGATTGGATGAATTTTCAGTGTTGACGATACTTTGTGATGAGAATAGTGATTGTTGTTATGAGCTGATTTTGGAAAGTGGAGTTTAGCTACATATACCCAGGACCCACTAGGCGAGAGTGAATGCTATGAATTTTGTGATCCCTCAACCGTGTAGCGGCTGGCAGCATATGTAAGAACTGTGCAGGCGGGACACTTGTACTGGACAGATCTGCCGCGTGACAGTGATTAATGTTCAGATATGTCACCAGGACACACTTTTCCATCAATCAGTGTTTTAATGAAGTGACACAGAAGGTTAATCCTGATGGATTTTCATGATGGATAGTTTTGATAATGAGATTCGATGAACACAGACTTTTGATGGCAAATATAAATATCGACGATGGACGTTGGTTACAGTTGATGAAAATGTAAGGTAATCATAGACTTTTGTAAGTAATTATGTAATGTTGTCTATGGGTGTTGGCCACAGTTGATTATGGGGTAGAGTTAATCTTTACTTCTGTAAACAATTATGAAATGTTATGAATTGGTATTGATTGCAGTTTATAATTGAATAAAGCCAACCTAGACTTTTATAAGCAATTATCAATATTGAGAGTGGGCATTGGCCAGGGCTTTGTTGAGGTAAGTGGCATTTGATAACTGAGTCTCATGCTTAGTAATGAAACTGTGAGGTTTTAATCCCGCATCATTGAACATCTCCAGTCGGTGTGGCAATACGTGTAGAAATATCCCTTTTCATCACGTATCGCTTCTACGATTGCAGCAGCACTGAATGCGATCATTCCTACACAAAACACTCTACATCCTGTGAAAGTTTCAATGCGAGGCCAGATATCACATCATTTTAATTTCATAATCCACTCAGGGAAGAAAGCGTGGCAAGCTGGTTGTCGCCGCATCGTAGAACTCAGAGCAACTGCTTCGAGTTATCCTTAATGCCGCAATCTCCGTGCTACAAATCCAAAAGTCGAGGCACAATCTCTTAAAATCTTTAGGCTTTAGGCCTCGGAGCCTTTAGGCTTTAGGCTCGCCACAACGATGAGTAAGTCTATGAGGCGTGGTTCTATTCACTCTACATTCAGGAATACCCCTCCTCTGGGGTGTCTGTCCGACAACAAAGAAGGTAATTTACAGGGAAGGAATTCCTCCATGGCTCCTATGGCTCACCTCATCGCAAAGAAGTAGCGGGTAGTGAAAGCCTAAAGCCTAATTAGGCCTGCAAACTAGGCTCGTAGGCTGCCACTTGGAGCTGCTGTATCCATAAGGAAGGATCCATCAGATGCTATTATCATCATCATTAATTCCATATTATTATAACACAATTTTACATTTATATATAATATATCAATCAACACAATCCATGCCCCTCACAGATCGTATCCGGATATCAGCATATCCTAGTGACTGTATATAAATCCTGGAGGTAGTTCGTCAGGGTAATTTGCGGTAATCCTTCTACAGCGGAGGTGAAGTCATTAAATCCGTGTTGTTGGCTGGCCACCAGTCTAGCGGCCCTCGTTACGATGTGTCCTGTTCACCTGCCCGACTGCGGAGGCTGTGTGACCGGCGGGCGCCGTGCCGCGGTCTCTATCGATCAGCTGAGTCCTCCCTCTCCTCCTCCTCCTCCTCCTCCTCCTGGCCCCTCTCGTCCTGCTCCTACTCCGCCTGCACCTCGCTCCCGCGCGCGACTGAGACGCCAGACGCGGCCTGAAAACGCTCCTAGCGGCGAGCGGCGGAGACAGACGCGCCCGAGACGCCCGGGGAACGCGCGGAGAGCGTCCCGCTAGAGGGAGGCACAGGTGGCTGGATGGGCGCGCCCTCAAGCGGAGCGGGAGAGGACTATGAGATAGGGGAGAGTGAGGGAGGAGTGTGGGGGGGGGAGGAGGGGGATGGGGAGGGAGTGGAGGAGCTGGAGAAGGTGGAGAAGGAGGAGGAGGGGGAGGAAAAGGGGGGAGGAGGAGGAGGAGGGGGAGGAGGGGGAGGAGGAGGAGGGGGAGGAGGGGGAGGAGGGGAAGGAGGAGGGGGAGGAGGAGGAGGGGGGAGGAGGGGAGGAGGGGGAGGAGGGGGAGAAGTAGAGGAGGAAGAGGAAGAGGAGGAGTGAGGAGAGGAGGAGGGAGGAGGAGGAGGTTGAGGAAGGGGGAGGGGTGGAAGAAGGGGAGGAGGGAGGAGGAGGAGGAGGAGGAGAAGGAGGAGGAGGGAGGGGGAGGAGGTGGAGGAGGAGAAGGAGGATAGGGAGGAGGTGAAGGAATGGGAAAAGAGGAGGAGGAAGAAGTGGAAGAGGAGGAGGAGGAGAAGGAGAGGAAGGAGGGAGGAGGAGGGAGGAGAAGGAGGATGAGGAGCAGAGGAGGAAGAGGAGGAGGGGGAGAGGAGGAGGGAGGAAGTGAGAGAAGGGGAGAAGAGGAGGAGCAGGAGAGAGGAAGGTGTAGGGAGAGGTGAAGGAGAGAAAGGGAAGGGAGAGCTAGAAGAAGAAGGAGAGGGGAGAGGAAAGGGACAGAGAGGGGAGGGAGGTCTAGAAGGACGGACAGAGCATAGGGAGAGTGGTGAGGGGGAAAAAGGAGAGGCTTAAGCAGGAGTAGAAAGAGAGTGGAGGCGAAGGAGGAGATACATGGCAGGGGAGAGAGAATGAAGAGTGGGAGAAGGGGAATAGGAGGGAACAGGAGGAGGTGGAGGAGGTGGATGTGGGGACAAGAGGAGAGGAAGAGAAAGGTATACGAAGGAGGAAAGGGGAATAGCAGGGAAAAGGAGGAGGTGGAGGAGGAGGAGTAAGTGGGTACAGGAGAAGAGGAGAAGGGTATAAGAAGCAGAAAGAGTGGGGAGCAGGAGACAAAAAGAAGGACCGAGACGAGTAGGAGGAAGCGGAGGAGTGGATGGGGGAAGGGGTCGGGACGGACAAGCGGGAAAAGGTAAGAAATACCTGATAGTGGGAGGTAAAGAAGGAGGAATAACAACTAACTGCATCGAGATCCATATGCACTGACAATATGCCATGGGTCTTGATTGTGGAGTAATCTCACGAGGCGAAGCTGAGTGAGATTACGTAGCAATCCAAAATGAATGGCATATTATCAGTGGCAATGGATCCAGATTTTTTCACACCCTTATCACTGACTAATTAACTAAAATGTGTGACATAATCCACCATTGAGTATTTATATAGAACTGCATCGAGAATCGTATAAATACACAATACTCCACGAGTTTGGATGGGCCATAATCGTCATCGAGGCGAAGCCGAGTAACGATTATGGCCCATTCAAACGAGTGGAGCATTGTTTATTTATACGATTCGAGTGTGGTTCTGGATTTATCTCCCCCCCCCCCCCCTTTTACTGTTAGGGACGTTTAAATCTCTTGTTTTGTCTTGTCTTTTCTTTGAAATCCTGGCCCCTGATTCAGTGATTGGTCAATCGCCTATGACGTCATCTCGTATTCACTACTCCACGACCATGGCGTAGTATTGTCACTCTTCCGGGGTGATCGTTGAGTATTTTTTTCTAACGTTATTGCTATGGCTAGACTTGTACCAGGGGTGAGATAAAGACACAATCCAGATGAAGGTAATAAGGAATCGGCGGAAGGTTCTGAAATATGAGCTACGGCAACAGGAAGGGGGAAAACACAGGAAGTGCTGATAGTAAGGAAAGGCAGGATTATGTGATGGAGAGCGGAGGAAAGGAGGCGGGGACATGCTTAGAGAGATTAAGAAGGGCAACGTGCAGAGAGATTAAGAGGGATTGTAATGTGAGGTGCTGAAGCTGTGGGTGTCAAGGTTATCCGTGTGAATCAGATATCAATGACAAAGATAGATAAATAATGGGGGTAGAGTTCGGTGTCAAAGGCGAATAACGAGAGGGGTATCAGGGGGCCGTTTAATAATCTACCCCAACGATACCTGAAGGTCCTAGAAGAGGTTGTAGGAGGGTTTGGGTTTAATAATTCGATTTATCGTGAGCAAGGACAGTTGTGGCCGATGATCCACGAGGTATCGTCCAATTTGCGTTTAATAATCCATCGTGGGGGAATGATACCTCGTGAAAAGTCTCCTGGAACTCTCCTGACTGGTGACACCTCTTGAGTATCCTGGGAGAATCAAATTATCAAGAAGAGCTTCATTCTTTCATTTAAACCTACACATGTATGTTTTTTATGTCCTAAAAACAAACAGGCAGAGATAAATCGAGAATATCTAAAGCTAAAGTATTTAGCTAGATTCATTTAGAATTACACATGAAGGAATTACCACTATAGGGCGCCACCTGCAATGTTTGTTCAAGTCTCCCCCAAACTGTCTTGGGGGGAGCATTTTGTCCTGAGACATGATCGGGGTCAATCCAACGAGACTTTGACCCAGGATTTCACTCCCCATGGACGATAGAGATAATTAAACGCGTTTGACGAGCTCTCGTTGAAATTATCGTTGGTGGAGGTCTCCATCGTCCGCACTGTCGACCCTCAAGAGACCTCAAAATTAAACGACCCCCTGGGGTCCGTTATATAATCTATAATCGTACATGAAGACCCTTTCTCTCCTTGTACAAGGGTTATCGCTTAATAATATTCAAGTCTGTTCACTGGAGTGGGATTCACAGAAGACACTCATGTATCTGAGACTGGTGTACTTCACACCTTTTCTCTAGGCTCAGACAATTCTCGATTGGTAAAAAATTCTCATGGCTAAGTACTTTTATAAGTCTCAAGGAAAAATGGCGAATTTGATTCACATGGGAGGACACACCTGGTACATAATCTCAGACATAGTCACAGTGACCACTCATCTTGGGACTCAATTACCCTTGCTGTGAAGGGTGTTACAAACATGTAATTATGCTTGCTGGACTCCTATTGGCTAGGGCAGGTACATAGTCACAGCAGGTCCATTTGTCTCACCAAAATGCCCCTATAGATTTTAAACCTGTTTAAAGTCAAAATCTCATGAGATTCTGTTCCGTGCTACGGGTGATTGTCGCCGACAATTGCAAGGGAAAAAAGTTGTCTCAGCAAAATGGAACCCTGTCATTCACACGAGGAGATCAGAGGAGGTGTGAAGCGTAGCGACCCCTATCGTTTTGGCATGGTCTCAAATGACAGCTGAATGAGGATTCCTATACTAAAATAGGCTAACTAGTAACAGCTATTACATACAAACTGTTAGAGCTCTATCAAAAATCTTTTCAGATATTGATAGAGTGATATCTAATGTACTCCAAACCACAATAGAGCTCAATAGAGCTCCACGTTTCATGGCTGTTTGGTGTTGTGGAATACAGCCTTATTTCTCATAGGCTATGGCTTGCAAGCCTCACACAGTCCTTTCTCAAGAGCTCCTTCCCCTCTGCTGGCAGGTTTGAAAGTGGTGCCTTCAAGGTCATCCAAAAGTGTTGAATAAAGTTAACCCACATCGTCCCTGGATGTCTATGGCATACAGAAAAGGGGTCTACACGTACGAAGAAGATTTATGAAGAAATAAATCGTTGATCCTTTTTGTTTCTATCTGACGATTATTGCAACAGAAGTGTCACATAATCGGTCAGGCGTGCTAAATATCTAGTCGATTGTCGAAATCGGTTGGCGTAAGCGGGGAGTAATCATCGGCGAGGGACTATTGGCAAGCTCCTCTACTTTCTACTGAAAAAAGGGTGTGGTCATTTTTATCATAATCCTTTTAGCATATAGAGGACTCTCGCATTGTTCATTGGTGAATGAATACATTCAGCTGTAGTTTAGTCAAGGTTAATATCCAGACTTCATCTATCTTTATATATGATCTATTAATATAAAGGTCTATGTATAACCAATAATCGGTCGTCAGGATGAAAATATAATCCTAACAGAAAATAAGAGAACACGAATGAACTCCAAAACGGTTTTGAAAACTCAGCGGCCTAAGACTGAAAGGTATAGAAATTCGCCTCTATACAGAGGTATGCTCTTATGGAATTTTCTGCCAAAAAACATTCAAGATATTGTAGACCCTACTGTCTATAAAAGTTCGATAAAAAAACATCTCTTACTTCCTGAAGTTGCTTGTAAGATTCCAGACTGAGTGAGTCAAATGACCACGCTAGTTGTGTTACTGTACACCAATAAGCACCGATAGCCATAATACTACTGTCAATTATCACCAAAAATGACGACTGTGTATGAGTAATTGAAGTGAACGTACTGCTATGTTAAACTCCTAGAATGTATATTACTGACTGCATTGCTCGCAAACTGTACTTTGTAATGTGTATGTACTGTTAATTGCTGTCTTGTATTTGTGTATTCGATCCTTCACAGTGTGTAACATGACAAAGACACTTGAACTCTTGAAACAGAACAATATCTAATAAGTTCAGAGTCAAATGACCTGCTTAATACTCTCAAAATCCCTTATCAACTTTTTTTAAGTGAATGTTTACCCAATAGTAAGTCTATAGCTGATTATGAATGATCGAATTTTTTCACCAATGTTTGTCCTAATTGCACGCTTTATGTACTGTTTGGATCGGTGCAAGGAAGAACGTCCCAGCCAGGATGATTTGTACTAAATCCACTTTTTCTGAATAAAAAAAAAAAAAAAAGGTACTGAATAACCACCTAGGGGCCATCCATAGGTCCGGCGTCCACCTACTACGATATGGCTCCTATATGGTCTACAATGCACCTCCCGATAAAAAATCAAAATCGCGTCGAAAGGTCTCCTCATATCGGGGCAGTTGACCACGTTTCTGCGATTAGACACCGAAAGTAAAACCCATACAATGCGTGGTGGATTGGCATGTCTAGAAATATGTCTACGATTTTGTACCTTCCCGATATGTCTCCGATATTTGCTTTTTGTATCGGTGCCATATCGGGAGGTCTACGTACGTACGCAGAATTTGTGAAATTTCTGACCATCCCTGAGCCCCTCGTGATCTCGTACGCAATAGAACAAGAAGGGAGCATATATGCAAACTTTCCTAAATTGTTGACTCCCCCCTTGGTGCATACGTATTTTATGGCAGTGCCACCGATTATTGTTACAGATATTTTATAGGAGAGCACCACCGACCGATTTTTATTTTCCACATATTTTATCGTTGCATTTTCCGTCAAGAGGTTTACCGAGAACGTTTGAAATCGTCGGCGATTTGAAATTTCTGGAAGTTGTGCCAGGTTGCACAATATGGGGTTAAGAAATCGGTTACCAGGGACCTGTTTCATTAGTTTCGTGACATGTCCAGATGGCGTATCCGGTTTGTCCGGTTTCATAAAAACTAGGCATTAGACTTCGTTTTGTCCGTTCTTGCTTGCACTGTTGGTGCCACTTTTGCCACGAAACTAGTGAAACAGGTCCATGATGTGTAGATTTGTCTAATTCTTATGTTTGGGGTCTGTCTTCTCCTAAGGGCAGCTACTTGTGTTGTCACGATACTAGACAACCCTAATGTCTGTATGGTGTCACAGACATGTCACCAAACTAGTGAAACAGGTCCCTGGTCTGTATTTCTGCTGTTCACACTTCTTGATATTTTATCGGGAACGTGAATTAATCGGTCGGCTATATCGTCGGCCTATAATCTCCTGTATATTAATCGCCATCTGTAATCCTCTAGTATAAATGCCAGGTTAGTTGTCAGGTGGTACTAAATTCAAGAATCACTGCCTTTAATCATCTGGTGTAAATGCCAGGTTAGCCGTCAGGTGGTGCTAAATTCAGGGATCGCTGCCTATAATGATCTAGTGTAAACGCCGGGCAATCGGCAGGTGTAAACTGGGCCTCTGTATCCTCTATCCTGTATGCTGGAGCGGTGCCAAGCAGTGCCGTCGGGGGCGGGAGCGGTGGGAGGGCGGCTGGGTGCTCCATGATAAGCAGGAAATGACGGGTTGTTGGGACAGCTCCAGAAAAACCTCTCCATAGTCTAAGGCCCGGTGTCCACCTACTACGATATGGCTCTGATATGGTCTACGATGCACCTCCTGATAAAAAATATATATCACGTCAGAGGGTCACCTAATATCGGGGTGGTTGACCAAGTTTCTGCGATTAGACACCAATAAAAACCCCATACAAATGTTTAGACATTTGTCTACGATTTTGCACCTTCCCGATATGTCTCCAATATTTGCTTCCTGTATCGGTGCCATATCGGTAGGTCTGAATTTGTATCGTAGTAGGTGGATGCCAGGCCTAATTGTCTAGTGTAAACGCCGGGTAATCGGCAGGTGTAAACTGGGCCTCTGTATCCTCTATCCTGTATGCTGGAGCGGTGCCAAGCAGCGCCGTAGGGGGCGGGAGCGGTGGGAGGGCGGCTGGGTGCTCCATGATAAGCAGGAAATGACGGGTTGTTGGGACAGCTCCAGAAAAACCTCTCCTCAGTCTAACGATATCCACCCGCTGGTTGCCCAGTCACCGCAGGGTTAACACCACTCTGCTGCTGGTACCCACCCTCTCACCTGTGCTCTCTACGGCACCCCATCTCACACTCTCTAAGTCGTAATCTGTAAAAGGTTCTCACTGCCCTCTATGGGAGAAGAATTCTAAGCGAACTAGGCTTAGGGCCTTCCAAATCCACCGGCACACCCGCTAGGTGGCATTATTGAGATTATAGGAATCTTTGGTTGCATTGGTGTACGTCTTTAGCACGGGAAGCAGGCCAGTGGCTTCTCAAGGCTCTAAGCCTAGTCCGTTAAGAATTTTTCTCCATAGAGAGTAGTGAGAGTACAGAATATGACTAGGAGAGAGTGAGATCTTATGAGAGGGGTGTACCCGTTGTGTGCTTAGAAGCCATTTTCCACTGAACGACGAAAAAGCTGGCAACCTAATCCCCTCTACGGGCAGCGTTATATGGCTGCATGGAGTTGTCCCTATGCCTTCTTTACCATATAAGGAATATAGAAGGCATGGATTGACCCAGCAGCCAATGACTGCTGCATTCAGACCAAACCATGACCTTCACCCTGACCTCCTTACATAGTGTTAATAGCGCCTTAGGACGGTTCTACAGTCTATAGTTGACCCGAATTCCTTGGGCCAAAAGCATCCTCATGGCTAGGCATAGGGAGGGCATTTTATGGCAGGGTATGGGGTGGTGTTGTATCGCTAGGAGTAGGGCTGACGTTTTATCTCACCCCGGATATTTTTGCCCCATAGACTTAGCATTTGTAATTCGCACCCATCGCCTATGAGGCATTTAGGAAAAATATCCGATGGTGGATTATGGCGCAAACGTTAACCCATTAGTCAATGTGAAGGGTAAGATGAATTCAGAAACCCATTCAAGTTTAGGGTCAGAGCCTGATCCCATCTTGTTTGAATCGCTATATAATTCACGCGGCATCGCTTTGTGAATTACTTCGCGATTTAAACTTGATGGGATACGAGCTCTTACCCTAAACTTTCATAGGTTTCCTCTATAGTTTGACTTGGCAGGCGAAAGGTAGGCATTATATGGCTATGCGTGGGGCGAGCGTTGTATGGCTGGGCGTGAGGGTGGGCATTATATGGCTTAAACCCATTCAGGGCGAAAATGCCTGCAGGCATTATGTACATGGGGGGCGAAAATGCCTATAGGCATTCATGATATATTCAGGCATTTTCCACTAAATACAAGAAAAATTTAAAGAGTTTGTATAAAGATTTGGAAAGGTATGTGTGGAAATCAATATATTTTGTATACCATTTCAAAAAAGATCCTAGCCCCTGAAGCTACTGCTACCGACCAACCTGCTCGCCTGGAAGGGATAAGTTGGGCGGATGTTGTATGGCCGGGCGTGGGGCGGCGTGTGGCGCTCCCTGTCGGCGGAGTGGTCGGTGAGGAGCGCCGACTGACCGGGCACCGGACATGACTGATCTCTCATCACCGTGAAGGTGACTGCGAGGTGATAGGGTGAACGAGGTGCTAACAGGGACAGTACCGAGCACACTCCACCAGCAGCACTATCATACAGTTACCCTATAGTACACTGATACCACACTATAACCACACAGATACCCTACAACCCACTGTTATCACAATACAACCACACAGCCACCCTACAACCTACTGACACCACACACCACACAGCCACCCTACAACCTACTGACACCACACTACAACCATACAGCCACCCTACAACCCACTGCTACCACACACCACACAGCCACCCTACAACCTACTGACACCACACTACAACCATACAGCCACCCTACAACCCACTGCTACCACACACCACACAGCCACCCTACAACCCACTGACACCACACTACAACCATACAGCCACCCTACACCCCACTAACACCGCACACTATAACCACACAGCCACCCTACAACCCACTAAAACCACACGCTACAACCACACAGCCACCCTACACCCCACTGCTACCACACTATAACCATACAGCCACCCTACACCCCACTGACACAACACTACAACCACATAGCCACCCTACAACCCACTGACATCACACTATAACCATACAGCAACCCTACACCCCACTGCTACCACACACCACACAGCCACCCTACAACCCACTACCACCACACAGTCACCCTACAACCCACTTAAACCACACACTACAACCACACAGTCACCCTACAACCCACTTAAACCACACGCTACAACCACACAGCCTCCCTACACCCCACTGCTACCACACTGCAACCACACAGCCACCCTACACCCCACTGACACCACACACTACAACCACATAGCCACCCTACACCCCACTGACACCACACTACAACCACATAGCCACCCTACAACCCACCAAAACCACACGCTACAACCACACAGCCCCCCCCCCCCCCCCACAACCCCACTGACACCACACTACAACCATAGCCACCCTACAACCCACTGACACCGCACACCACACAGCCACCCTACAACCCACTGACACCACACAGCCACCCTACACCCCACTGATACCACACACCACACAGCCACCCTACAACCCACTGACACCGCACACCACACAGCCACCCTACAACCCATTGACACCACACAGCCACCCTACACCCCACTGACACCACACACCACACAGCCACCCTACAACCCACTGACACCGCACACCACACAGCCACCCTACAACCCACTGTCACCACACTACAACCATACAGCCACCCTACACCCCACTGCTACCACACACCACACCGTGACCCTACAACCATCTGCTACCACACTACAACCACACAGCCACCCTACACCCCACTGATACCACACACCACACAGCCACCATACAAGCCACTGTCACCACACAGCCACCCTACAACCCACTGACACCACACACCACACAGCCATCCTACACCCCACTGATACCACACTACAACCACACAGCCACCCTACAACCCACTGACACCACACAGCCACCCTACAACCCACTGATACAACACACCACACAGCTACCCTACACCCCACTGCCACCACACAGCCCACTTTTCCCCCGCTTTGACCATACAGTCTTTTACTTGTGAGCTTACTGTTGCCTATTTTGAAGTGTGAATTCTCTTTTTGTTGTTGTTGTTGTTTATGTCGTTGTTGCTTTTGAAAAAAATCTTTATTGTCTTATTATTTGTCTTCTGAGCAATTGTTTTATCGTTCCAGTGTGTTACATGCTATTACAGTATACAAAATATCTGCATTTCGTGGTCAATAACGTTTTGCTCCTTTTGTTTAACCATTGAGGTTGGTTGCACTAATCTATCCCTTACTACATTTTGTAAAAGTAGGTGAATTAATTGACTCAGATTCCACTCGTACTCACCATCATTTACATCTTGCTTTCAGTCACATACTCTCACACATTCCTAGTCCATTTTGTGTTTCTCTCTGTGTCTCTCTCGCCACCTCTCAATCTACTCCAGGACACCGCCCAATTTACCCACATTCTGCTGTATTCGTCCACTCAACTCTACCCCGCTCCCTCATTCCCCAGCGTCGCCACTTCCGCTTCCGGTGCCCTAACGCGCATGGCTTTTTCGAGTAGGGTTGAGAAGCGCCCATCGTTAACGTCGTTTGCCACTCGGCATGAATTGACGCGCACCTCTCCACCTAGTCTCCACTCAGTCTCCTCTCACTCTCCTCTCACTCTCCACTCAGTCTCCACTCAGTCTCCGTTCACTCTCCTCTCACTTTCCTCTCACTCTCCACTCACTCTCCACTCAGTCTCCACTCAGTCTCCACTCAGTCTCCTCTCACTCTCCTCTCACTCTCCTCTCACTTTCCTCTCACTCTCCTCTCATTCTCTACTCATTCTTCCCTCACTCTCTTCTCACTCTCTTCTCACTCTCCACTCAATCTCCACTCAGTTTCCACTCAGTCTCCACTCAGTCTCCGTTCACTCTCCTCTCACTTTCCTCTCACTCTCCTCTCATTCTCCACTCAGTCTCCCCTCACTCTCTTCTCACTCTCCTCTCACTTTCCTCTCACTCTCCTCTTATTCCCCACTCAGTCTCCCCTCACTCTCCTCTCACTCTCCTCTCACTCTCCACTCACTCTCCTCTCACTTTCCTCTCATTCTCCACTCAGTCTTCACTTACTCTCCACTCACTCTCTACTCACTCTCCACTCACTCTCCTTCCACTCTCCTGACATTCTCCCCTTACTCTCCTCTCGCTCTCCTCTCATTATCTTCTCATTATCTTCTCATTATCTTCTCATATCTTCTCATTATCTTCTCATTATCTTCTCATTATCTTCTCATTATCTTCTCACTCTCCTCCCCTCTCCTGACATTGTCCTCTCACTCTCCCTTCACTCTCCTCTCACTCTCCCCTCACTTTCCTTTTGCTCTCCTCTCACTCTTCTCTCATTATCTTCTCATTATCTTCTCACTCTCCTCTCACTTTCCTCTTACTCTCCACTCACTCTCCTCTCTCTCTCCTCTCACTCTCCTCTCTCTCTCCTCTCACTCTCCTCTCACTCTCCTCTCACTCTCCTCTCACTCTCCTCTCACTCTCCTCTCACTATCCACGCTCTCTCCTCTCACTCTCCGGCCCGAGGCTGCGCTGTGCTTGCCCGGTTCTCAGTCCCTGTCACCGTAGTGATCGCCAGTCGTTGTCACATAGTAAGCGCCACTCCATGTCACCCTCGTTCCTCGTTCTCGTGGTGAAGTGGCGTGTGTGGAGATAAGGAGGTCGATGGGCTGCACGGGGCGACCAGGGCCCCCCCCCCCCCCCTCTCCTACGTAGAGAGTAGGGGGGGGGCACATGATAGTGACCAGTATATGCCATGTCTATCCGTTTAGCGATGCAGTCCGTTTTACAAAAGACATCCGAGTGGTGCAGTGCCCGCAGTTAAGGCTTAAGGCGTGAAGGTTTAGAAAAAATATTTCTCACCATCGAAAAAAAAACATCTGCTAGGGGAAAATATAGCTCTGAACATTTAATATGGGACAGAAGAATAGTTTTTCCGAACCCTAAATACTTAGAAGAACTGTAGAGAACTAATAACTTGTGTTGGATATTTTTTTAATATTTTTCATATGTTCCATGTATCAAAGCAACATTATCATAGTTTTAGTTTTTTTATTCATTTTACAAATTATATTTGGTAGAATGGCCAGTTTTATGTCAAATTTTCTGTGAATAATGTCTTGTGGAGAACTATAATGTCCTGTGTTGTCAATATTGCTGTCTTACATAAATTGTAATGTCTGGTGAACAGTGCTAGCACCGTAACTGCATCATATCCTTCTCTATGTCACATCGGTCGTCGTCATCGCTGCACGAACATCATTATTTTACATATGGATAGGCCTGGCGTATATAAGTAGGTATTTTGCGTATACAAGGTTGTCCAATTCCCCGTGTGTATACACCTCATCTGTAGGCTTATATAAGCATCCAGTGAAGAGGGCTTCACTGAGAGCGGGCGGGGGGAGGTGGGGGAGGGGGCGGGGGGCGGGGGGAGGGGTTCCTACTGAGGACACCTGTACTTCTACCAACACAAACGGGCGGGAGGCGGTGGGAGGAGAGAATATTTCCTCTCATATAGGCCGGGTGTGAAATACAGCCAAGACGCGTCCGTATATAAGGCCTGGGCGTATATATATACATATATTTGAAAACAAGTCAATATTCAGCCAATACATGCACTTCCACGATGGCGTATATATATGAATAAAGTAGTGGTTTTCGTGCAGTGCATTGTCCTGGTCTAGACCTACTACTGCGCGAAAACCACCAGTTTATATATGTATACACCCGGCGTATATTGGTATGATTTTGCGTTTACAAGGTAGTCCTATTTTCCGTTGTATTTACACCTCAATCATAGACGTGTAAAATGTATATGACCCTCGTATGTCCCGCACATGATATTTCTTTTCATATACGCTTTGCGGCATATACAGCCGTTATGCTGACGTATATAAGAGGAAACATGTCATTGTACAGCCGATTCATGCACTTATGCGATGGCGTATATAATGGTGGTTTTCATGCAGTGTACTCTTATATCCAAATTCCATGATACAGTTTACAGTTTTATGCAATGTCTCATGTACTATTCTTCCATAATGATCTCCATTCATCCATATTAGGTACAGTAAGACTGCTGATTGGAATACAGTTATTAGGCATTGATAGAGAGGACTGAATCCAAAAAAGAAGAGGTGCCAACTCTATATATAGATGAGAGCATTAGGCCCGGTGTCCACCTACTACGATAGAATCGTAGACCTCCCGATATGGCACCGATACAAAATGTCAAAATCGGTGCCATATCAGGAAGGTGCAAAATCGTAGACATATGTCTAGACAAGCCAATCCACCATGCGTTGTATGGGTTTTTTATCGGTGTCTAATCGCAGAAACGTGGTCAACTGCCCAGATATCAGGGAACCTTCCGATGCGATTTTAATTTTTTATCGGGAGGTGCATCGTAGACCATATCGGTGCCATCTCGTAGTAGGTGGAAACCGGACCTAAAGAACTTTGAGTAACATTAATACCATACATACACGTTTGACATGTCTCACTACGAAATATCTTATTCTACGATTTCGGACATGGATCGTCCACGAGGTCGTACGTCGTTGATTATATCGTATCATCCAACGCCGAAATCGCTCGTTAAACTTATGAAAGAAACCCCATTATCTCCCTTTGTTTTATAAAATCTCTTCCCTGACCCAGGGTGACAACTACATATACTACTAGGAGTTTCAGGTTGAGGATTCTGAGCCCTTGTCCAGTATTCAATGACATTCAATTCCTCCTATTGCTGATACACTGTAGATGATGAATAGGCAGGCCTGCAAACATGAATTCAATTGAATTGTGATATCAAGGTTGTAGTAAGCAGCAGTATATGATATATGATAGGCCTTAGACATAAACAACAAATGAGACAATATGATGAAAATAGTATCCCGTAAACTGTGTATCTTAAATGAAGTACGCAAGTATCTTGATGTCAATAGGGCCACATACATTTATAAAGCTATGGTTAGGCCATATATCGACTGTAGCGATGTTTTGTACGATGGCAACCAGATATAAGCTAGAGAAATCCAACGCATACAGAATAGAGGTAAAGCTTTGCACCCATCAATGCCGATTCTGGTCCCGATAGGCCTTAAGACTTCCCAACTGGAATAAAATTTCCTCAAAATCGTAGCAGTGGACGATGTTTCTACGATTAACTCGATGATAGCCCACGATTGGACACCGATAGGCTACAATTGGAAACGCCAATCATAGAGATCGCAATAAGATCCAAAATATTGGATTTGTTGTAGCCTATTGTAGTCCATCGATAGCTAATCGTAGCCATGGAGCATGATTCACTGACAGACCATGTACATGGTGGAGCGGTGGTTGTAGCGTAGGCTGGCGCACTCTCCCAGCAGATCTTTCGTGTGTGCTAGTGCCTACTCATCTCTGCCTCATCCCACTGTTGGTTCTCCGGATATCCACTAAAGACAGGGAAATCAGCCAACATTTTGGATTCAAAACAAGGTAAAGCCGGGCCTCCACCTACCACGACGGTCTACGACATACTTCCCGTTGGCTACGACTTGAAATGCCCAAATCGTGGCCTATCGGGAGGTCCCCGATAGCTCCGAATCGTAGACATGGTTTGAAATCGGAGAGCTGTGAATCATACTCGCTGACTACAATATCTTCCCACCTGTCCCACCTTCCCGATTTTCGCTGACCTCACGATAGAATCAGAATAGTGTCGGAAAGGCCGTTGTAAGGCCAATCGGGACCAGAATCATGGTAGGTGGGGGACGCGGCTTAACTGTCAAAAGTCGCGAAACTCAAACTCATATATTATGAGTTGGGAAGTACTGGATTTGTTAAATGAGCTTCGCAGATAATCGAGCTGTTTCTTTATTAGCTCTGAACTACTTCATAATGTGAATCCCCAGTCGATTAGACTGCCCCTTCATGTGAGCACATGTGTCATGTTGACAAACAAAACCCTGCAACGCATGAGATTCTTTCCACTGAAGAAAGTGATCCCTAAGTTTATGTCTTGTTTGACATAACAAATAACATGAATTAGTGTATATTATTAACCATATGAATATGCCCAGAACTATTAACAAGTGAACACGAAGTACTCATCAAAGTATTTAGAATTTAGGATATTTGAAATACTGGCGGATCAGACAGATTTTGTCCCAAACAGGCAGGTCGGTGCAGAGATACAAGCGGCTGCAGGAAGTAGAGCGCAGGATCTCTGCTAGGAGAGTGAGGCTGGCAGAGATTTACTACGTTCGTGAGTGGAGTGTTTTCTGGTTGTCGCTGGTTGCCCTCTGCCTTTGCCTTTGACTCTCGTTAGCTCTGCTGGTAGCTCAGTGTCATTGACCAGGCCAAGTGTTCTCCTGCCAGCAACCAGTGCCAGCCACCAGCTCCTGTTTGCACGCATGCGCAAACTACTGATGACAGGGAGTTTATCGGCTGAGGACTGTCCACAGTGAAACTCATCAATGGTGTTAAGCTCCCTGCCACTACACCCACGCAAACACAGACGTCATACTGCAATCTCACCTCTAGTATTTTTTCTCCATAGACTTAACATTGGGAACTCAATGCCCATGAGATATTAAGGAAGAATATCAAATGGAAGATTATGTCACAAAGGTTAGCCCATTAGTCAATGTGAAGGGTGAAATATTCATATTTAGGGTCAGAGCTCGATCCCATTTCAATTGAATCACTACATAATTCATGTGGCTTCGTTCTTTGAATCACTATGTTATTCAAACCCTTTGAGATCCGAGCTCTGAGCCTAAACTTTCATAGGTTTCCTCTATAGAAACCCATACATAGACACACAACACATACTGCAATGAAATCCATCAATGGTGTTAGGCTACCTGCTACCACACCCACACAAATACAGACAAATACCTTATCCCACAGTGAAACTCATCAATGGTGTTAGGCTACCTGCTACCACACTCACACTCACATAGACACAGACTTTATACCACAGTGACACCTACGCGCACACCACACCCCCTGTTCACCTACACACACACCACACCACACACACCACACCCCCATTCCACCTACACCCACACCACACACACACCACACCCCCATCCCATCTACACTCACACCACACTCACACACCACACCCCCATTCCACCTACACCCACACCACACTCACCTACACCAACCACACTCACCACACTCACCACACCCCCTGTTCACCTACACCCACACCACACTCACACACCACACATCAATTCCACCTACGCCTACACCACACACCCACCACACCCCATTCCACCTACACCCACACACCCACACCACACCCCAATTCTACCTACACCCACACCACACCACACCCCCATTCCACCTACACCCACACCATACACACACACCACACCCCAATTCCACCTACACCCACAACACACCCAAGACACTAAACCCCCATTCCACCTTCACCCACACCACACACACCACACCTCCATTCCACCTACACCCACACCACACCACACACACCACACCCCATTCCACCTACACCCACACCACACACACCACACCCCCATTCCACCTACACCCACACCACACCACACACACCACACCCCCATTCCACCTACACCCACACCAGACACACACCACACCCCCATTCCACCTACACCCACACCACACCCACACACCACACCCCCATTCCACCCACACCCACACCACACACACCACACCCCCATTCCACCTACACCCGCACCACACACACCACACCCCATTCCACCTACACCCACACCACACACACCACACCCCATTCCACCTACACCCACACACACACACCACACCCCCATTCCACTTACACACACTCCACACACACACCACACCACCATTCTACCTACACCTACACCACACACCACACCCCCATTCCACTCTTACACACCTACACACACACCACACCCCCATTCCACCTACACCCACACCACACACACCACACCCCATTCCACCTACACCAACACCGAACACACCACACCCCATTCCACCTACACCCACACCACACACACACACCACACCCCATTCCACCTACACCCACACCACACACACCACACCCCATTCCACCTACACCCACACCACACACACCACACCCCCATTCCACCTACACCCACACCACACACACACCACACCCCCATTCCACCTACACCCACACCCCACACACCACACCCCATTCCACCTACACCCACACACACACACACCACACCCCCATTCCACCTACACCCACACCACACACACCACACCCCCATTCCACCTACACCCACACCACACACACCACACCCCATTCCACCTACACCCACACACACACACACCACACCCCCATTCCACCTACACCCACACCACACACACACCACACCCCATTCCACCTACACCCACACCACACACACACCACCCCATTCCACTTACACCCACACCACACACACACCACACCCCATTCCACCTACACCCACACCACACACACCACACCCCATTCCACTTACACCCACACCCCCCCCCCCCCCTCCTTTCTGAGGGAAACAGTGAGAAAAACAATCAGGACTGAAAGCAGACCAAAAAGCGTGCAGCCGCTTTAGTGTGAGGATAATTACGCACTGCGCAAGCGTGTACAGTGCACGCCTAATTTAACACGCAGAATAACGCCACACGCGGCACCCAGCGACGCACGGGCCGCTTACCTCATTGCTGATAGATACGGGCCCCTTACCACACTGCTGATAGACATGTCAGCGAGCAAGAAGACGTTATACTATGCCAGACATATATACACAATATTGCCTGGTTTCAGATACAAGCGGTTGTATGTTCCGATGAGTTGATGTACAGTGATGTCCAAGCGCATGCGAGGATATTGCGCCTGGAGTCAACTCCGAGGAGCATACAACCGCTTTTATCTGAAACCAGCCTATATTGTATTTATAATCCACCTTTTCTAGTCAAGTGGCATGTCGATATCAGTTTGTTTTAGTTATGCACTATTTTTCCATATGCACTATTTTTCCGTATGCGCCACTTGGAGCATGCAACATAACTGTATGTGTCGGATATGTCCATACACACTCCGGTGTTTTCTATGGACACATTGTATTAGGTGGATATATCTGTATGCTCTGGGTATGGTGATACACACTCTGTATGTGTTTTCTATGGACACTTTGTAGTAGGTAGATAATAAAACACAGGCATGTGTAGCTCCCATTGCTAAAGCAATCTAAATAGTGATCCGTCAATCTTTATTAAGGGTCCAATGGGGGTATTTAGGGGGTAGGTAGACATACATGAAGAAATAAATATCAATTGTATCATATGCATGATCGCTTAGACTTTTCACGAGAACTGACTACGGAATTATGCTGATAAGAATGGTATTGCATTCCATGGCATAAGAGATGGATCATAACCTGCATGTGTGGCAACAATGAAATAGATATGTTTGAGATTGAGAAATATGACATATATCCCAAATCAGTGTCCCTATGTCACATACTGAGCTTTTTGTCATGAGGGTGGGTCTTGTAATGTCAGAATACCACAGAAATACTCAATTTGTGGATATGGTCAGTTAATAATGTCAGAATACTACAAAATTGCTTGTGTCCGAATACCACAGAACAGTTTGTGTTGTAACAAAGGTTTTGTAATCCAAGAATACCACAGAACTGTTTGTGTTGTAACAAAGGTTTTGTAATCCAAGAATACCACAGAACTGTTTGTGTTGTAACAAAGGTTCTGTATTCCAAGAATACCACAGAACTGTTTGTGTTGTGACGAAGGTCTCGTAATGTCTGAATACCACAGAACTGTTTATGTTGTGATGATGTTCTGGGAATCTTAGAATACCACAGAACTATTTGTGTTGTGACAAAGGCTTTGTAATCCCAGAATACCACAAAACTGTTTGTGTTGAGACGATGGTCTCATAATGTTAGAATACCGCAGAGCTCTTTGTGTTGTGACGATTTTCTGGGAATCTTAGAATACCACAGAACTTTTTGTTTTGTGACGATGGTCTAGTAAAGTTATAATACCACAGAACTGTTTGTATTGTGACGAAGGTTTCATAATCCCAGAATACCCTTGAACGGTTTGTGTTGTGATGTTGGTGTAGTAATGTCAGAGTACCACAGAACTGTTTGTGTTGTAACAAATGTTTCGTAATCCCAGAATACCACAGAACTGTTTGCGTTGTGACGTTGGTCTAGTAATGTCAGACTACCACAGACAAAGATTTTGTAATCCCAGAATACCACAGAATTGTTTGTGTTGTTACGAAGGTTTCGTAATCCCAGACTACCATAAGAGGGGACCCCCACCTACCACGATAGGCCACGACATACTTCCCAATGGCTACGATTTGAAATGCCCAAATCGTGGCCTATCGGTAGGTCCCCGATAGTTCCAAATTGTGGACATGGTTTGAAATCGTAGAGCATAGAAACGCCTTTGGAGGACCAAAAACATAAACTATGGTCACGATTCAAACTGTGTATCAATGTATATGAGTTTCAATATTGAAATTATTATAATTTTGCAAACATTGAATGAATCTGAATAATTCTTTAGAGGTATTCAGAACATAATTTGAAGTTATTTTTCAGACTCTAATACAATCAATTTGAAAAAGATAACTGTGATAGAATCGTGATTCCGATCTGAAACTATTATTTTCAGACCTTTATCCTTAATCAAATGATATCATATTTTCACCGAATATATATCGGTATACGGCCTACCTAATTCTAGAATTTCATAATTTTCCATTTAGTATGTCACCCACAAGAGATATTTTCCCATTCAAATACACTACAAAACCCTACGACAGGCTACGAAATTTCCAACATGTTGGAAGTTATCGCTGCCTTTACGATTGGCGTTTTTAATCGCAGCCTATCGTGAGCTGTCGTAGACAGAATTGCAGAAACCTGTTCCACCTACCACGATTTTGGCTGACGTCACGATAGAATCGGAATGGTGTCGGGAAGGCCGTCGTAAGGCCAATCGGGACCAGAATCGTGGTAGGTGGGGGTAGGCTTTAGAGCTCTTTGTGTTGTGACAATGTTCTGGGAATATTAGAATACCACAGAACTGTTTTTGTTGTGATGATGGTCTCATAATGTTAGAATACCACGACAATGGAATGGACATTTTGTAAGTGAGAAATATGACATCTATCCCAAATAAGTTTCCCAATATTATATACTGAGCTTTTATTATGATGGGTCTCCTAATGTTAGAATGCAACAGAACTGCTTGTGGAAATATAGTGTTCACCAAGAGGTATAAAAGAATAGTATTCAGGCCTACATTGAATCTGAATGTTAATATATTGTACTAGAAAAATAAAGATGGATAATTCAGAAATATATGTAATACTATTCATAGGTATTGGCATTTTAACATGTATGTATTATCATTCATGGTATTGATATGTAATCTAAGAAATATGGAGCTCATTTTTACCCAGGAGTTAGTCTTGGAGATATTTGAAACAGAAACCTCACAACTGTATCCATTTCAGGCTTTGTAATCGTATTGTGATGTCGGAAGATAGTCTTTCTGTTTTATTTTTCTCTTACAACGTCAGAAATCGTATTTTACTAACAGGGAGTTTTATCAGAGTAAATGTTGAACGCTTTCAAAAATCTCCCTTTGCTCTTGCACAAAGTGAAATAAAAATTGACCTTTTCGTAATACTTAATATTTTAAATTAAATGTTCTAGATAGAATTACAGAGGATGCATTCTTCAACCTTGTTTCCATTAGCCTACAAAAATGTCACTGATCATATGAATTCCCCTAAAAATCCTTCGGTGGTACTGACACTGACTTTACGTTGGTATCAAATAATCGATGAGGGTGCAGTGTATCAACCTTTTTGCTGTATGTTCTGGGTTTATACCGATTTAATTTTCACATAGAAACCTTGATGAAATCAAAGCGTTTCGATTCTGTCAATCTGTGAGAAAATCTGTCAGTGGTAGTTTTGTTGCATAATCTATGCTAAATTAATCTGTGGGAATTGTCTGCATATCTCCTTACCATTCACCATTGGCTGATCATTCAGCACCATTGTGAAGTCAGGAACCACTGACAGATATTTTTGGTACACTGACACCAAATCACCAAATCAGTGAATTGAAATGAGACATCAGAGAAATGCCCACAAACGAATCTTGCACAGATTATGCAACAAGGCCCGTGACCATTGGATTTTCTCACAGACTGACAGAATCAAAAGACTTTGACTGTGTCCAATATCCTCAACCCCTGGAAAGAAGAACACAAGAGTGAATTGGGATAATCAATTTTATTAATCATAATGAGTATTAAGATGGATAATATTTTATATATATTTTGTCAAATATGGTGATTGGTAATAGATTAAAATTTGTTGAATGAAAAGGGTGGGAAATGAAGTAATGTTAGTGTATTAGGTATTATGAAGTATAAATATGTTAAAATAAGGGTGATGGTGGGTGGGAAAATTTGTAGTGAGTTGGTATGGAGGTTGAAGGCAAAATGAGTGGAAGGTGGTGATAGGATTGTGGGTAGAGGGGGTATGTGTATGTGTATGTTAGGTGGCGTTCTCCCCGCCAGGGGGAGACAATGAGGCCCCCTCTCACCAACACTGGGAGATGGCTAGCCAACTTTTTGCCATCAATCTGCGGTCGGAAACCACCGACGCAAGATCAGTGAATGGAAACAGGCATGCTGAGAAGATCTTCGCTCCACACAACAGCGACTTTTCAAAAGAGGCAGGCCAAATAGTAAATTTTACAAGAAAGCCCCGATATATCACGGCCAGACTTTGTGGAATCAACTACCTTTGGCAATAAGACAGCCGAAAGTAAATCCGCCTTTACAAAGGCAACACGTACCTTCCTGCGCTAAGCACATCTTATTGAAACGAAGTAGATATAAAAATGAAAGAAAGAAAGAAAGAAAATAGGATAAATAGATAGTGTCACCTCACTCATCATCTCTCTAAAATTAAAATTAAATTCATTATTACTATTATTTCCCTCTGAATCCAATGTATTCAATTAGTAATATTATATTTATATTGCATCACCTTCATTACCTTCATACTACATCGTTGTTGTTGTTTTTTGTTTTGTCTTTTATTCAGGCAAAAGGAGTTACAGTCACCCAGACTGGGCGTTTTTCACGTAATTCCATGACGACATGGGCAGTACAGGACAATACAGGTACAGTGAAAACAAAGTTCAAAAGTACATATTACAAGCAGTTTAAACAGCGATTGTTAAATTCAGATAAACGAAGAAGTGGATGCTATGGAGAGTGCTGTAACCGGGTCTATAATACACCTACGTCCATGTATTTAGATTTTTCAGAAGGAAGTCTTTAATGTGTATTTTATAAAAGGAGTTGTGGTTCATTTCCTGTACAGAGTTTGGTAATAAGTCCCATATCTTGTTTCCCAGGTACAATGGAGATTTGCGAAATTTTTCTACTCGTGGTCTGGCGATGTCTAACATAGTCTTGTCCTGTCGTCTAGTATTTCTTGTACGTGGTTTACAGTGTGCCGGGTCATCTGACCACTGTCGCATCGAGATCATGATTTTGTGTTGTAAGCAACTACAGAACAAAGACAGCCAGCTTCGCCTCGCTGCATGTAAGAGGCCTTTTTTTTTAAAAGTGTTCCGCGATTAATTGTGCATAGATTATGCAATAAGGCCACCACCGAGCGACTTAAGTTATTATGGACCTGTCAAATCCAGCAGAAACAAGGTATACACAACACCCTCACCGATTTGTAGATACCAATGTGCAGTCTGTGCCCACCACCGACATACTTTTAGGAGAATTTCTTTTGAATCTCCGCCGTTTTCGTCGGCCAATGGCAACGTGCTTATGCAGTCAGTGCCACCGCCGACTTACCCTCAGGGTACCTACAAAAGTCAGTACCATTCTCGTTGGCTAATGGAAGGATGGTGAGCAAAATCTACGTTGTCGTAAAATCATACATGGCATTGACCTTAAAGGGGGGCCTCTACCAACCACGACAACTGCCGACAAGAAAGTTCCAATCGGCGCCTTGTCGCAGCCTTGTTGTGAGAAGGGGGGCTCTGCAACAGTGTTGTCGGGGCATATCAGGAAGTGCATGCTCCACCAAAATTTCCTATCATAGCCATCTGCGACAAACTCCCGACACAGCATGACACTCCACAACAAGGGTCCAGTCGTGGGGAAAATCGAACATGTTTCGTAACCTTGTCGGAAGGCCCCCGACAAGCTTCCAGTCGCAGCCTGTCATGGCCTTGTCATAGACTCTTGTCGGGAATTGGGGTCACAAACCATGACAAGGCTACGACAAGCCTTCCAATCGTAGGCCTGTCGTGGACCTTGTCGGAAAGCCATTGTTGTAGCCTTGTCGTGGTTGGTGGACGCCCCCCTTTAACGTAGTATTTCTTCGAACCTCTAATCTGTGCTTTTTATATGAGCAGGCCACTAAAAAGGTAGACAGATTCTTTATACTATTTAGTTCTAAGGTATGAGATTTTATCTACTCTAGAATTATCCTTTTTACTTGATGGATTTTTTTCCTGACACGATTCCTTTTAGTAGAAGCCGTGCTAAAGAATCAGAAATGTGAAGAGAAGCTTACAATGCTGTGAGTAAAGGTGTGGACTACAATGAACTACAATGGTTCAGATTGTCAGGGATACAGAAAAAAGTCCAAACCTGTAAATGTGAATGGCTGTGACAAAGGCCATAGTGAGTGGAAGTCAAGAAGAAAGGAAACTTTAACTAGATCCTGATCCTAATACTAATCTCTACAGGTAAACCCAAGTATAGAAATACTTCACAAGGAATACAACCCCGAATCTGATTCTGATCAGAATAAGATAAAAAGACATCTTAACAATGGCAAACGAACATTATAACTTGCCATATGATATCAAGAAATCCAACACTATTCTACTGAAATAACTTTAAACTGGTGTTTATACTAGACGATTCTGGTCGGCGGTTCTGGCATTTTGCACCGCCTGACGACTTTCAGCGGTAAAGAGGAAGGAATCGTCTAGTGTAAACGCCAAGCGCGTGGCGACTGCATATCGTCTGGTTACATCAGATTATACAAGCATAAGTGAGACAGACTATATGCAGGAAAGATAGACATTCAATGCCAAGTGTAAATGAGACGAATTATAGGCAGAATATATAGGCATTCAATGTCAGGTATAAATAAAACACACTATAGGCAGAATATATAGGCCCCCGATGTCAGGTATAAATGAGACACACTATAGGCTGTCCATGTCTGATATAACTGAGATGGACTATAGGCAGAGCAGATAGACATTCAATGTCAGGTGTAAATGAGACAGTGTATAGGCAGAATATATCGGCAGTTGCTGTCAGGTATAAATGGGACAGTGTATAGGCAGGATATATGGGCAGTTGCTGTCAGGTATAAATGGGACAGTGTATAGGCAGGATATATAGGCAGTTGCTGTCAGCTATAAATGGGACAGTGTATAGGCAGGATATATAGGCGTCACTGCCAGGTATAAATGGGACACTGTATAGGCAGGATATATCGGCAGTTCCTGTCAGGTATAAATGGGACACTGTATAGGCAGGATATAATATAGAGGAAACCTATGAGAGTTTAGGGTCTGAGCTCGTATCCCATCGAGTTCAGATCATGTAGTAATTCACAAGGTGAAGCCATGTGAATTACGTACCGATTCAAATGAGATGGGATCGAGCTCTGACACTAAACTTGAATGGGTTTCTGAATTCATCTCACCCTTCACATTGACTAATGGCCTATCATTTGTGACATAATCCCCATTGGATATTTTTCTTAAATATCTAAGGGGCGTTAGATACGAATTCCCAATGTTAAGTCTATGGAGAAAAAAACCAGGGGTGAGATAAATAGGCCGTTCCTGTCAGGTATAAATGGGACAGTGTTTAGGTAGGATATATGAAAGTCAGTGCCAGGTATAAATGGGACAGTGTATAGGCAGGATATATAGGCAGTTGTTGTCAGGTATAAATGGGACAGTGTATAGGCAGAAGAGATGACGGCCGATGGTGTGGACACAGCGTGCCCTGGCGTGGTGGAGATAGTGGGGTGTTGTGGTGGGGAGTGTGGGTGAGTGAGTGGGGAGAAGGTAGAGAAGTCAGGGGCAGTCAGACAGCCGGATTTATCTCCAGTACGTGTGCACACAGGGTCCCTCCTAGAGATCAGAGAATACCAACGGCAGTCCACCACACGGAACAGGAAGTGCACCTCAGTCACACTGGCGTAAATAACGGCGTTCACCTCTACATTCTTCTGCGCATTTTGAAATATAGAAATGCGCGGCAATGCGCAGAAAAACGCGGGGTTTCGTAGACGTAGGCATGTCTCCACTGTGCGACTGGGGGGGCTTGCGATCCTGTACCTCCAGTCTGAGACTGGAGGTACCGACTTGGCGTACCGCATGTACCTCGGATCGCAAGGTATCATCGATTCTGTGTGGAGGCACCCTCGCTTGCGACTGGAGGGCTTGCGATTCTAGGTACTTAGGGTACGCCTAATCTCAGACTGGGCGTACCAAATATCAAACATGTTTGATATTTAAAAACGCTTGCGATCTGGGGTACACGCGGTACCTCCAGTTTGAGACTGGGTGTACCGGTACCTCCAGTCTGAGACTGGGCGTACCGGTACACCCAGTCTCAGTCGGGAGGGAGAATTTGCTGTCCCCACTGTGCGTTTTGGCGCGTTGCGATCCGGGATGTACCTCCAGACTGAGACTGGAGGTACCTATGTACCTAGAATCGCATGAGACGATTTCCACCTAAAGATGTGAAAAAATTACAAACGATGTAGACTTCGACCATTGACAGAGCTACGGTGTAATCGGTCCCTATGTTTCGTGTTTATTAACCACCTAGTACGGAGTCTCCATAGGAATAGGATTGGGTGTGAGTATTTTGCTACCAGGAGATTACTGAGGCCCATAACCTCCTGCAGGAGATTACTGGAAATAGTTCCCAAAACGGCATCAGGCCCCAAGCGGGCGAAACACGAACTAATATATGCAGTGACAGCAGCAGACAATCACACAACGTCACAATCAATGTGAAATACAGAAAAGTTCAAGTTTAGTGAGTTTAATCTGTGGCAGTTTCTCCTAAATTCCATAATCTGTCAGATTACAGTTGTCAATGAGTTCTTACCTTGTTTTGTCCCATATTTTAGCGCATAATCCATCCTCCGATGACAGCATCATGAAACCAACATGGCGAACGGATACAAACTAATTGCCACCTCATGGGCAATTTAGGAACGACATTCTTATTAACGATAGGAGGCGCATCGGTCAAGTTTCAGAAGAGCATCGTAATTATTAACAAAGAACGGTAGTTAATAAATACAATATAAACTGGTTTCCGATAAAAACCGGCCGTAATCTCCTCGGACTAGACTCTACGTAATCACCTCGCTATCGTTCGGAGATTACTACGCGTCTTTTCCACGGAGATTACTGCCGATTGTATCTGAAGCCAGTTAATATTGTGTATTTATTTCTCTCTCTCCTTCTGTCTCTCTCTATCTCACCCTGGAATGAAAGTCTAGGTACTGTCTAGTCTCTCACTCTGTCTGTCTGTATCTGTCTGTCTGTTTGTCTCTGTCTGTCTCTGTCTGTTTCTTTATCTCACCCCTGGAATAAATGTCCATAGGCTTAATATTGGGAACTTGTGCTCCATGCCCCTACGAGTATTGCAGTCCATTCTCCATGGTCTATATCCTGCGTGTTGTCCATTATTTTATTTATACAGGGGTGAGATGAATACAGAAAGTGATTGTTTTGGTCAAAGAAGCCCTTCTCAAGCTCACTCGGCTGTCGCCTCGTTCATATCACACTGCATCAAACTCGTGGAGAACAACGACTTTGACCAAAACTTGTTGTTTTCTCTTTTAGTCTCTGTCTGTCTGACTCTGTCTGACTCTCTCTCTCTCTCTCTCTCTCTCTTCGCCTCTCCCCTTTTTTTCTTTTCCTCTTTTTATTGTTTAAACTGGAGGTAACTGTTAAGGCTCCAGTAATATATGATCTCTGTCTTTCTCTCCCTCCCTCTCTTTCTCTCTCTCTCCTTCTCTCTCTCCGTCTCTCTCTCCTTCTCCCTCTCTCTCTGTCTCTTCCCCTCCATCTGTCTCTGTGTCTGTCTCTCCCTCTCTCTCCCTCTCTCCCTCTCTCCCTCTCTCTCCCTCTCCCTCTCCATCTCCCTCTCCCTACCTCACTATCACTCTCTCTACCTCTCTCTCCTTCTCCCTCTCTCTACCTCTCTCTCTATCTCTCTCCCTCTCTCTCTCCCTCCCTCACGCTCTCCGTCTCCCTTTTTCTCTCTCTCCCTCTCTCTCTCCTTCTCTCCTATTCTCTCCCTCTCTCTCCCTATTTATCTCTCCCTCCCTCTCTCTCTCCCTCTCCCTACCTTTCTCTATCTCTCTCCGTCTCTCCGTCTCTCTCTCTCCCTTTCTCTCTATATATCTCTCCTGGCTCTGCCTCTCTCTCTATCACTCCATGTCCCTCTCTCCTCTCCTTCTCCCTATCTCTCTCTCTCTCTACCTCTCTCTCCCTCTCTCTCCCTCTCTCTCTCCCTCTCTCCGTCTCGCTCACTCTCTATCCATCTCCCTCTCTTCCTCTCTCCCTCTCTTCCTCTCTCCCTCTCCCTCTCTCTCCCTCTCTCTCTCACCCTCTATCCCTCTCCCTCTCTTCCTCTCTGCCTCTCTCTCTCCCTCTCTCCCGCTCTCTCCGTCTCTCTCCCTCTCTCTCTCCCTCCCTCCCTCTCTCTCCCTCTAGCTCTCTCTCCCTCTCTCTCCTCCTGTCTCTCTCACCTTTTATCCCTCTCCCTCTCTTCCTCTCTCCCTCTCCCTCCCTCTCTCTCTCCCTCTCCCTCTCTCCCTCTCTCTCCCTCTCTCTCTCCCTCTCTCTTACCTCTCTCTCTCCCTCTCTCCCTCTCTCTCTCTTACCTCTCTCTCTCTACCTCTCCCAGGGCGGTACTGGGCTTACACCTGCGCACAGCCGGTTCCAATATCTCTTCGTCCTTGGAGATAATTCATCTCCACAGTATTTTTTGCATTTTAATAATATAATTTACAGAGTTTATCTTTTTACACATTGAGATTAATCTATTCATAGTTGCCGCCACTTAATATCAAAGCCAGTCTCGGCTAAGGACGTATTTTTTCGTTAACAAGATGGTTATGATTAAATCATATTACAGAACACTCCCATGAAACTAATTTTCTCATTTATTCATGTATTTATTTTCATCAATTAAATGTGATAAAATATCGAAGTGACTACAAGTATATTGCATCTCGATGGTTGTGAAGGTTCCAATTAATCTTTTTAATCATGGCCTTTGCTTAGTACACCTACTGAACTTTTACCTTTGTCTCCTATTCAAGTTGTCAGCAAGCTTGACTTTTACCTTCGTTTTATGTTCAAGTTGTTCAGTAAAGGCAATACTGAGACGATAACTTTTCATCAGACTCTTGAAGGGGGCCATCCATAAAGTACGTACGCAGAATTTCTGAAATTTTGGACCCCCCCCCCCCCACCCCCTCTCCCAATCTTGTACGCAATAGAACAAAGAGGGAGAATACGCAAGTTTTCCAAAATTTCTTACCCCCCCCCCACCCCCCCTCGGTGTGTACGTACTTTATTGATGGCCCCAAGGCATATCCTACACAGTGGTGCTATCTGGTCATTTCAAACACTAACCTGATTAATGTATATTATTATATACCTGTATCCCAATGTCTATGGAATACTGCCCGCTGCTAGGGGTGCAGTATTAATAATGGTTTGGTTTGACGCGGCGTATCCGTAGTGAGTCCTCTCCCACCGCTATGCGGCCACTGCAGTAATAATGATGTTCGTGCCCGCTGTGAGAGTGACTTACTAGGTCATTAAAATGTCTTTTTTTTCATCGATTTAAGGTATATGATAATGAGCAAAAATAAAGCAAGCATCTTGACTGTAGACGAAACGATTCTCCTTCTCTGTCAGTCGTCGATTTCATACATCCTATGGCATCAGGCAGTATGATATCGACGACTGACCTCGAACAGGAACCGTTTCGTCCACAGTAAGGATGTTTCCTAATAATATATTATCTAACCCATTATGTAAATTAGGCCGATTACATATTGTAAAGTTCAAGTCTATACATCCCTATCGTGACCAATTATATTAGTTTCTATGCAAAGAGATCAAGTCATCCAAATTGCCCATATTTATTAGTACCAAAATGACTGCATTAGGACAGTCACCATCTTGTAGTAGCTCCCTCCCTGTCTTGATGTTGACCGTACGGCAGTCATGTAGTGAATGGCATGTTTACCCTCATTATCACTCACTCTAGTTCCCAGTCTGGCCACATGGGGGCAGGGCACTCTGACATGACACTGACACCTGAGTTGTCAGTGACATGAGCGGCCCTCAATGGCATGCGCAACAGACCGAAAGGAGTCTGGTCAGTTCTGATTGGCTGTGACTCCCACCGCCAATCCCAGCACAGAGTTTACAAGCTTACCCTGAACTCAGATGCCACCTGCTGTGTGTATATAAGTGGATGTTTTATGATGGATTAAACAGTCTTAAGTTCTGACTCTTAGTAGTACCTTGTACATCTGTGTTTGAGTTCTGACTTCCTTCATGGTAACCCTTTAACAACAGGAAGATGCCTCCAGGCATTCCCCTGGCTACGGCAGGAAGATGCCTCCAGGCATTCCCTGGCTGCGGCAGGAAGATGCCTCCAGGCATCTTAGAAGCATCATTGATACTTATATACAAAATTCAATAGATAAAAAGATAATTATGTGATTCAAAAGAAATTCTGATAATGTATAAGAGCTGTATTGACCTTTGATTTGGTATATCAAAATATGATCAGTCACCAAGGTAAATTACTTAAATCTTTTGAGTTCCCCTTAAAAGTATTTCCGTTGACGGATTTTGCGTCCGTCGGATGTTCCTGACTGTAGATGGAAGATAAGCTAACGGCTGAAAATTGTCCCAATAAAAATAAAGAAACAATATTCATGAGGACAGACAAAATCCTGATCTGCATTATAAAATTTAATGCAATTTTATTTGCCTAACTCCGGCTTCTTCGCCTTTTATCCGGGGATATGCGTGAGTAATTAACACCGTACACAAAAGGTACTTCCTGTCTCCTATCCCTGTACGCCTCACAGTAATGGACATTAGAAGACATTACCTTGAATGGAAGGAGCTGATGGGTTCTCATTGTCATGTAGCTCAATGCCTCAGGGCACGGAGTCTCTACAGTGACTTGCAGCACTTACGGGATCCCCAACGATGTACAGCCACTGCGCGAAAACCACCAGTTCATATATGTATACACCCGGCGTATGATTTTGCGTATACAAGGTAGTCCTATTTTCCGTTGTTTATGCACATCATCTATAGACGTGTAAAATGTATATGACCCCCGTATACATGTCCCGCACACGATATTTCTATTCATATACGCTTTGAGGCAAATACAGCCATTACTCTGACGTATAGAAGAGGAAATGTGTCAATATACAGCCACTACATGCACTTACACGGTGGCGTATATATATGAATAAACTGGTGGTTTTTGCGTAGTGAGCGGTTTTATCTTACCCAGCGTTTAAGCCCAATACACATATACCAATTTAGTTCGAACGATTAGTTCCTAAATCGTAAAGGAGTAAGTGAACTTGTCACAGGCGAATTACGTAACCCTTTGGCCCGTGTCGGCCACCCAATTAAAAGACATTTACCAACGTTCCGTTGTCGGCGACTGGATTTATATACATGTTGATAAACTTTTGGTGAACGATAAAAGCCCAATGCCCATCTACCGATTTCGGAACATTCATGTACCTTTGTCGGCGACAAACGGACAGTAATTTGTCTCAGCCAAGGCATCCTAACGGAGTCAGCGGTAGTCGGTAGATGTAGGACAGCTAGGCAAGGGTGAGCCACCGAATAGTAGACAGATTTGCTTAGGACTAATATCCACCACCCCATCTCCTCAATGTCCGCAGATCGAGCGAAGAGTTACGTAATTTGCCTGCGACAAGTTCACCAACTCCTATACGATTTGCAAACTAATCGCTCAACCCTGAATCGGTAGATGGGCATCAGGCTTTAGGAACATTGAAAGACAACTCGTCGGCGACAAAAGAGCATCTCAAGAAGAAATAACGTAATTTTCATGCATACACAGAGCTGTATACATCCTCCAGCTAGTGTAAATCTTGCTATTTTAGGTCACCATCAGAATTTCCATTGCCTTCACCTCAAGCTCTCAATACACGTCCCTCATTAGGGACTCACATGAGCACCTGATTAGAAATCGACACTTTTATTGATGCTGTCATTAAGGGACCTGAAATGTTCCTGCTCAAATACACCCAAAAGACAATGCCAGCAGAGGCAGCAGAGCAGGCCACCTAGTGTCAATACTGCAGGTAAAACCACAGCGCCCTCTAACGAGCAAATGCTTTCCCGCGCAATCATCTTAGCACTACTACCCAAGATGCACAGCGGTGGATGGGCTCGGCACCTGATTGGCTATCTCACGCTAATCAATATCCAATCAGGGAAGGTGTTGCTTTGCAGCGGAGAGAAGCATCATGGACCTGTTTCACTAGCTTCATTACACAAGTGTTAGACGAGATGAAAAGCAGCACCAACAGTGCAAGCTAGAATGGAGTACACAGGCGGAACCAAGCCTAACAGTGACACTACAGCGCCAGTAACAAGGCAATGTCCAATTCTTATGAAACCGGACACACCGTGTGTGGGGTCTGTCTTGTCCTAAGGGCAGCTATTTGTCTTGTCACGAGACTAGTGAAACTCGATCTGTCTGTATGGTGTCACAGACACTAGTTAGACATGTCATGAGACTAGTGAAACAGGGACCTGTTTCACTAGTTGAGTGATATGTATGTGACACCATACAGACATTGGGGTTGTCTAGTTTCGTGACAACACAAGCAGCTGCCCTTAGGAAAAGACAGACCCCAAACATAAGAATTAGACAAATCTACACATCATTGACCTGTTTCACTAGTTTCATGACAAAAGTGTTAGACAGACATGAAAAGCGGCACCAACAGTGCAAGCAAGAACAGACAAAACGAAATCTAATGCTAATTCTTATGAAACTGGACAAACCATCTAGACGCCATCTAGACATGTCACGAAACTAGTGAAACAGGTCCCTGGTCGCTGTTGCTGTTGTGTGTTTAGGACCTGTTGGGGAAGTGCTTGGTTTATAATTTATATTTAGTGAAGAGATAATACAAAGGGTTTTAGAACGATTTTATAATAAAAATTGATAATATAACATTGGATTTTCCATATACCAAGGGCTTAGTGACTAATGGCAAATGAGATATACTACAGTGGTGTCCCCTATATGCACAGATCGGAATTATTGAATAGAGGTGTAAATACAACAGAATCAGGCGTATATATATATATTTTTTTTTTTTTTTTTTTTTAATTGTACGAAAACTAAGGTGTACATTTGTGACCTTTGCAAGGCAGTTCTTCCGGTCATCCCAACGACCAATTACATATGGATTTGGCTAGAACAATTTCATCATAATATATGACGTATTATCATAAAACTGGGTCCATGAGTTTTGCCAAACTCCGGTCGTGGCATACGGTGGCCACGATTAAAACGAATTAGGTTTTGATTTTATCCTACCCTGTCTCCTCGATTTTGGAATATTACGTGATAAAAATTGTGTATGCCACTAGTGGCATATAAAACTCCGTATGCCAGGCAGCGTGGCATACGGAAACTCAATGTTAAGCCTATGGGATTTTATATTAGGGGTAGGATAAATGTGACTGCAACATGGACACGTATATATACACCAATAGATAAGGCGTATACACGACGGAAAATCTTGTATACGCAAAATGATACTAATATATATGCCGGATGCATACATATTTCTAAATGGTGGTTTTTGTGCGGTGCATGTAATGATGGTTTGTTGCAGAATAAGGCCAAGAACCTACTGAGCATCCGACACACTCCGGCAAGGGTTCCGACACACTCCGACAAGGGTTCCGACACACTACGACAAGGGTTCCGACACACTACGACAAGGGTTCCGACACACTACGACACAGAGTTATTCAATATTCTGATACAGCGATGGTGCCGTAATTTAGATTCATACTTTCGCACATTCTTTGAAACCGAATCTTTCAACATTCTGACAAGGCTATGGTACAGGAGTTTAGATTCATGATCATGTTGTAGCCATATCGCAAGCATTGAGTGACCGCACTCACACATACTCCGATATGCGTTAGGACATGCTTCTGACAAGAAATGTCTAGTCAGAAGTGGATCTGGTGTAATGGTGTCTCCAATCGTAGCCTATCAGTATCATCAAGGTTTATCTTACAAAAAAATCTTCTAGAAACGTTTTTGCTGATGCGCGCGGTGCCGAGAAAAAATTTTTGTACATTTTTTTTGAGTGGCCTAAGTTTTTTCAAAAAAATGACAGATTCGCCATGCCCTCTAGCAGTTGAACTATCATAAAAATCCAAAACATATCTATAAGGTACCAGTAAAATGCAATCCGGCATTGCACTAGAAAAATGGTGGTAGTAACATGGCCTAATATGTGAGTGCACATTGGCCTGACCTCTAGCATCAGGTACCATTTGAATGCAATCCCGCTGTTACCCATGATGCACCGGAAAGATGGTGGGCGTTACCAGGCCTATTCTGTGGAGACATAGGCCAGGCTTCCAGGCTAGGCGTTACCTGGCCTATTATAAGGAGACATAGACCAGGCTTCCAGGCTGGGCGTTACCTGGCCTATTATATAGAGACTTAGACCAGGCTTCCAGGCTGGGCGTTACCTGGCCTATTATATGGAGACATAGGCCGGGCTTCCAGGCTGGGCGTTACCTGGCCTATTATAAAGAGACATAGACCAGGCTTCCAGGCTGGGCGTTACCTGGCCTATTATATAGAGACATAGGTCAGGCTTCCAGGCTGGGCGTTACGTTGCCTATCATATGGAGACATAGGCCGGGCTTCCAGGCTAGGCGTTACCTGGCCTATTATATAGAGACATAGGCCAGCCTTCCAGGCTGGGCGTAACCTGGCCTATTATATGGAGACATAGGCCGGGCTTCCAGGCTGGGCGTTACCTGGCCTATTATATAGAGACTTAGACCAGGCTTCCAGGCTGGGCGTTACCTGGCCTATTATATAGAGACATAGGCCGGGCTTCCAGGCTAGGCGTTACCTGGCCTATTATATAGAGACATAGACCAGGCTTCCAGGCTAGGCGTTACCTGGCCTATTATATGGAGACATAGGCCGGGCTTCCAGGCTGGGCGTTACCTGGCCTATTATATAGAGACTTAGACCAGGCTTCCAGGCTGGGCGTTACCTGGCCTATTATATAGAGACATAGGCCGGGCTTCCAGGCTAGGCGTTACCTGGCCTATTATATAGAGACATAGGCCGGGCTTCCAGGCTAGGCGTTACCTGGCCTATTATATGGAGACATAGGCCGGGCTTCCAGGCTAGGCGTTACCTGGCCTATTATATGGAGACATAGGCCGGGCTTCCAGGCCTTACTCCTGCTTCTTGCCGTTTGATTCAGTCAGGGTTCTGTGCTAGAGACACTTCCTCTCCTCCTTCCGCTTCGGGGAGAGTTCCACCACCAGAGGGAGACTCCGCTCTCCCCCCCGAGACTTTGTGAAAACATGACACGCCATTCACGGACGCCGGAAACAGGCGGCAACAGCCGCGCTGGTACCGGCAGGCTTCAAAGGCACCAGCGAGGTTCTTTTAGCGGCGTCGGTTTGAGATGATCTACGCGGCCTGAAGATAAAAACAGGAAGTGCGGTAATGGAGGCGAGGTAAGGCAGGGGACCAGGTGGCGCGCAAGGAGCCAGCCTTTTCTAAGGCATTGCAGCCACCAACGCCAAAGGTCTACAATAGAGCTCCCAATAAGCCTTGCACCCCCCAATGTTGATAGTCTGCGATAGAGCATCCCAATAATCCTTGCACCCACCAACGCCAAAGGTCTACGATAGAGCTTCCGAAAAGCCTTGCACCCATCAACGCCGATAGTCTACGATAGGGCCCCCGATAAGCCTTGCCCCCCACTAACGCCAAAGGTCTACGATAGAGCTTCCAATAAGCCTTGCACCCACCAACGCCAATAGTCTACGACAGAGCTCCCGATAAGCCTTGCATCCACTATCACCGATGGTTTGCGATAGGCCTCCCAATAAGCCTTGCACCCACCCATGTTGATGGTTTGCGATATAGCATCCCAATAAGCCTTGCACCCACCAACACTGATGGTTTGCGATAGAGCATCCCAATAAGCCTTGCCCCCACCAACGCCGATTTTTTGCGATAGGGCTCCATACGGATATGTTGTATGCTCCGGGTAGCGCATATGGAAAAATAGTGCTTATGGGAAAATAGTACATAAACATGGGTTTTACGATGTGCAAAAATACTTTTTATAATTTCTGTATATTCTAATATAGAATTATCATAATACTGATCTATAAATTAAAAACTAGCATGGTGACCCCCGATTTTTAAGTTAGATATGTGTTCTACGACACTTAGAGATGATCATATTAAATTTTCAGAAAATTGACCTGGATTTTAATTTTCAAGCCAAATTGTTCGATATGCCTTTAACCCTTTCACGCCAAGTGTCTCTGTTTACTGTCATGTCAGGATTTACTAAATGCTAGTTATATGGAGAAGACCAGGGACCTGTCTCACTAGTTTCATGACATGTCTGTGACACCATACAGACATTGGGGTTGTCTAGTTTCGTGACAACACAAGTAGCTGCCCTTAGGAAAAGACAGACCCCAAACATAAGAATGAGACAAATCTACACGTCATGGACCTGTTTCACTAGTTTCGTGACATGTCTGTGACACCATACAGACATTGGGGTTGTCTAGTTTCGTGACAACACAATTAGATGCCCTTAGGAAAAGACAGACCCCAAACATAAGAATTAGACAAATCTACACGTCATGGACCTGGGACCTGTTTCAATAGTATGGGGAGTAGACGGGAATAGCCACTACAATAGCGAGAGCAATCAGCAGCACTAAAAGCGAGAGTTCTAAAGTCTCGTTTAAGAACTGACGTCGCTGTTGAGATCCCAATGCCGTTTGCTATGCCAGCATAGCAAACGAGACATTTAATAAATCTAAATCTAATGAATAATTCAATAATTTCAAATTATTCCTTGTGTTGTTCCCCACATTTCAGTTTGTATTTGACGTTTCTACGGGCATATCTGACTGAGTTACGGTGCCCAACACTGTAGCTCTCGCTTGTAAGAGATGGAAGTGAGAGCCTTAGGTCGAGCACTGCAGTAGGTTCCATGTGGGAATGGGCTGAGTTGTGCAGTGCCTTCAATTCTTGTTATTAATAGAATAAAGCATCTCACCCAGGATTTGACCACGAAAGATTTATGAAACTCGATTTATGTTTAAAACATACATGTACAATTGTTCGAAGGATGTTTTTCTTTACATAGATATTTTAAAATAGCTTCTACAATATGTTTTAAAATTTTTGTTATGATAAGTACGAGAGGGTCGAACCTCTCTCCAACAGTGATAGCCAAGTGGCACCAACAGCGTGAGCTCACTAACTATTGAAACGGTTACTACCACTGTTGGTGCCGCTTTACTCCAAAGGGCCGCTCGCTGTTGCCATCCTCTCCTATGGCAACACGAGGTGCTATTTGGTTAGTGAGAAACAAATGAAACAGCTCCCTGTTCCACTAGTTTCTTGACAAAAGTGTTGGACAGGTATGAAAAGCGGCACCAACAGTGCAAGCATGAATGAACAAAACAAAGTTTAATGTCTAGTTCTCATGAAACCGGACACACCATCTAGACGCCATCTAGATATGTCACAAAACTAGTGAAACAGGGGCCCATTGAATAATCTAGGATCGTACAAGTGGACCCTTTTCTAAATGCCATAGAGACCCAGGGACGATGTGGTTTAACTTAATTCAACACTTACGGACGACCTTATGGATGGCTATTACTGTATTAGCGAACAAACTTATATATTGTCGACCGATAATCCTTGTACGAGGTACAGAAAAGGGACTTCATTTACGATCCTAAATTATTAAACGGGCCCCTGGTCCCAGAGGTGTCTAACAGCACCAATTACTTTGTGTGCAGCCACAAACGATACTGTTTGAGGGGAACATAGCTCTTATCTTTTCAAATTTAAATAGATTGAGACGAGAATCATATAAATGGTCTAAGATACTAACCGTCCTAAAGTAGTAACATGGCAAGTGTTCATTGAGGCTGCCATTTTGAAACTATGTTCTAATGGGAATGTCTTGCTTCGTCCAGCTTTTTCTTAAATCTACTCTAAGCATCAACAAGAACCACTCTCCAAACACATCCTCAGACACCTCCATTGTATGGGCGTCGGAAGGGAGTCAAGGGTGGCGTCCACCAACCACAACAAGGCTACGACAAATGCCGACAAGGAAGTTCAAATCAGCACTTGTAGCAGCGTTGTCGTAAGAAGGGGGGCTTTACGAGTTGTCGGCACGTGTCAGGAAGTGCACGCTCCACCAAAATTTCCTATCATAGACCTCTGCGACACACTTCCGACACACCATGACACTCCACAACAAGGGTCCAGTCGGGGGAAAATTGAACATGTTTGATATTGTCATAGTCTTGTCGGAATGCTCCAGACAAGCTTCCAATCGTGGCCTTGTCATGGCCTTGTGGTAGACTCTTGTCGGGAACTGGGGTCAACCAACCATGAAAAGGCCTCCAATCATAGGCCAATTGTGGACCTTGTCGGGAAGCCATCGTCGTAGCCTTGTCGTGGTTGATGGACGCCCCCCTTAATAATATGGTGTCGGGGAGTGTCATAGTGCCTCGGGAGGTCTTTGGGGTTAAAAATTAATTAAAAATCTAATCGAACATGTTTGCTGTTTAAAACGAGGTCATGACCTTGATACCAGCATGTGTCGTGACGTCATGTCTTAATCCGCAGGAAATCTGTTCAAATCACAGGCCGGGATTTGCTTCATCGTCGTCGGCCCGTTTTTCCCTGCAGGGTTGGGTCGGGCCGGCGTGCGGCAGGTGACAGGGAATCGATTAGGAGTCTAACACGGTCTCCGGCAGATTCTGTTTCACTAATGTGGCGTTTCCACCTGCCAACTAAAGGGCTGATTTCACCAGCACAATGTGTTCTTTGTCTCGCAACGTCGGACTGTGTCTTGTAACATCTTGCTGCATCTTGATGAATGTGGATAAATCTTGTAAGATCTGTTCCCGCACTTGTCCCTATGTGGGTTTTTTTGTTGTTGTTTTTTTTAGTCTTTTGTTTAACCTGGAGTTAAACTGTTAGGGAATCGGGGTCCCTATCTTCCACAGGCTCCAGGAGTCATGACCCTAGGAATACTATTGCCCAAATATTGGGCTTACAATGGCAATGGGTCAGAAAAGATTTTATATTATGTTGATATAGAACATTGTGACAAGAAAAAGACAGAGGCCTCCAGCCAGGCATGACGTACAGATCAAAACCTAATTTCTAGTACATACATATTCAGAAAAAATTGTGATGAGTTATAGATATCTCAACAAAGTAATAAACACGGGCACAAAAGGTGCAAGTCATATCTAACAGTACATGCTTGTGAGAACAAGATAGTCTATGGGAATAACATAGCCTATAGCCAAGTGTATAGCCTATATTATCACTCAAAGGGAGCTATTCCACTGCCATCATTCAACCAGATATTCACGCACATGCCATAATTTCATTTTCAGATAAAAGTGTGGAGAAATCATCGAGCCAGTTTGGAATTTTGCTGTTTACACTTGACGAAAATGTCTGAGGATTATGAATATTCAGCACAGTGATGCTATATTCTTTAATCAGTTGTCAAATCGGTATGTGTTAAGTGGATATCATGATTCTGTAATTACTGGTCAAATCGGTATGTGTAAAGTGGATGCCAAATTCTGTAATTACTGGTCAAATCGGTATGTGTAAAGTGGATGCCAAATTCTGGAATTAATGGTCAAATCGGTATGTGTAAAGTGGATGCTATATTCTGTGATAAGTCGTCAAATCGGTATGTGGAAAGTGGATGCCAGATTCTTTAGATAAGTTGTCAAATCGGTATGTGTAGATTGGATGCCAGATTCTGAAGTAAGTTGTCAAATTGGTATGTGTAAAGTGGATATCATAATTCTGTAATAGCCGATAGTTTTCATGCTGTGCAAAAGTCAATCAGTTTCTGTAATTACCAGTCAAATAGGTATGTGTAAAGTGGATGCCAAATTCTGTAATTACTGGTCAAATCGGTATGTGTAAACTGGATGCCAAATTCTGTAATTACTGGTCAAATCGGTATGTGTAAACTGGATGCCAAATTTTGTAATTACTGGTCAAATCGGTATGTGTAAACTGGATGCCAGATTCTATAAATGGTGGTGAAATTGGTACGTAGAAAATAGATGTCATGATTCTGTAGTCAGTTGTCAAATCAGTATGTGTCAAGTGGATGCCATGATTCTGTAATAAGTGGTCAAACCGGATTGTAGAAACTCGATGCCAGATTCTGAAGTCAGTCAAATCGGTATGTGTAAAGTGGGCCTTGTGGTGGTCAAATTATACTTCACTTGGAGACTTGAGTTGGGATTATAGACTCTGACCTTAGCTGCAAACGAAATTATTTTTCAAAATCTGGTAGTTTTTCGCCGACGATTTCAAAGCAAAGGGAAATCGTTGACCAGTTCTGCATTTCTTGTTTTAACATACCGATATTTTATCTGAAATGCATATTGATCGGTTGATGGTGGCAGATTCTCAATTTCTGCTCAAAATCGGTCGGTGTAAAATGGACACCAAAGACCTCCAATCAGAGCTGCAAAGAGGTCCAGTTTAGTCTGCCACCGATCAATTAAAGAATATTCCTATATACCCATTATTGAACTAAATAGAGTTACATACCGCTGCTGGGGGGTGCATTAAAAATAAGTTATGTGTCGAGGTTGACGTTTTCGTCCCGCTCTCATGTTTTCGTCCCGCTCTGACGTTTTCGTCCCGCTCTGATCACGTGATACAATACAGCAGCGGGACGAAACAATAGCGGTTGTAGTTACTTGATAAGGGTGGCCATTTGCTTCGGAAGTGTTTCAGGTATAGAATTAAGCATTTCTATCGATATTTGAAGGTATATAGGAATAGGGAAACCAAGTACCGGTAAGCAAAAATTACTGCCCAAGGCATCAGCCGCGGGCAGTAATTTTTCCAAGCCTTACCGAGTAACTTTGAACTTTTGCTCATCAGAACATAGTTTCCCTCTATAATGTCCGCCAAGTGACAACCTGAATCTGTAACTCATCAATGGCGGTTAACAGTTAGCAGAATGAGCGAGGCAAAAACTAGACTCAAGTTCTGAGTCGCTTACTGGAGGACACTCAAGTGCAGAGTTTTCTATTTCTGATGTGTGAATCACTTTTATGTAATTCATAATCAATATCGATACACGCTATTCCTATATACCCATTTCCGAAACCTCTATAGTTACATACCGCTGCTGGGTGTGCAGTAATTATAAGTTATGTAGCGAGGCTGACGTTTTCGTCCTGGGCTTACGTTTTTGTCCCGGCCTGACCACGTGACATAGAGAGCAGCGGGATGAAAACATAGCTGTTGCAGTTACTCGATAAGGGTGGCAATTTTTCGGGGCTATCGCAGGAAAAGAAATAATCATTTTTATTGATATTTAAAGGTATATAGGAATAGGGAAACTATATTCCGGTAATCAAAAGTCAAAGTTCCTCGGTAAGGCTCGGAAAAATTTCTGCCCGCGTCCAAGGCATTGGGCAGTAATTTTTCCGAGCCTTACCTTATAACTTTGAACTTTTGCTCACCGGAATATAGTTTCCCTCTATTCCATGCATATTGTTTGGGACATAAGCGAATGGGAAAACATGAATTGTTTTATGGTTGGATGTAATGGCTGTAATTACTCAGTAATTGTTGGTTTTTACAGTCTCTTTTACATAGGAGGCCTGCTAGGGTGGACAGCAATGATCAATCTGTTCACCCTCTTGTTCGTCATGCCTCCAGGTGGTGCAGGTGAGATATGTTTGCATGTAAGCAACATAAGGCAAATGGGTGGGGAGTCAGCTCAGTGGTTAAGAGCAGCGGATTTGTAATTCCAAGGTTGTCAGACATAGTGGGTTTGAGTCCCACTGCAACCACCTTTCTCCTTCATCCCCAGCAGTGGTAGTTTAAATGGGGGACAAGGCTCAGGGGAGTGGGGGCGGAACCCCCCGCTGCGTTGCTGAGGCGGGCTCCGCCATCTACCTCCAGGGCTCCGGTCACTCACCCTCCTGTGCCTGCGCAGTCAGCAACCACTCTGCTTTCACTCCACCTCCCGCCCCTGCCTACTTTTCCTCACCTATTTCAGGGAGGCGGCCTCAGCTCACCTACCCTCATGGACTTAGAGACTTGTGCCTCAGCGCTTATATATGCACTGTCTTACCTTTACCTTATCTTATTATCAATGCTTGTTTATCCTAGTTACCTCCCGCTAGATGTATGTTCTTTGCACCTAGTTTGCATTATGCGTAGCTGTAGTACATTTTATAATCCTTATCCTAATTAAGGTCACATAAACCTTTTCACAACATTGTGTGACCTCATACTAGTGCTGTGGCAGCGTACTAGCAATACAACTTGTTTAACCTCCACTCCAGTCTCCTTATTTAAACTGCTATATCAAAGACCAGTACTTCTCATACCATGTCTATGTGGTGTGGTGTGTAACCACCCTTCTCCTTCATCCCCAGCAGTGGTAGATTTACTGCTATATCAAAAGCCAATCCTTCTCATACCATGTCTATGTGGTGTGGTGTACAGCCACCTTTCTCCTTCATCCCCAGCAGTGGTAGATTTACTCCAATATCAAAGACCAGTCCTTCTCATACCATGTCTATGTGGTGTGGTGTACAGCCACCTTTCTCCTTCATCCCCAGCAGTGGTAGATTTACTGCTATATCAAAGGCAAGTCCTTCTCATACCATGTCTATGTGGTGTGGTGTACAGCCACCTTTCTCCTTCATCCCCAGCAGTGGTAGATTTACTGCTATATCAAAGACCAGTCCTTCTCATACCATGTCTATGTGGTGTGGCGTACAGCCATCTTTCTCCTTCATCCCCAGCAGTGGTAGAATTACTGCTATATCGTGAATACAATGCCCTAGATTGTTTCAGAATTCTAATCTGTCAAGAAACAACACTCCTACAAACACACCCACCGTTCACACTCTACATGTGATTATTGTGTGCCTCTATAGCTATGTGGCTAGACACGGATGTGTTTGTCCGAGCGAGCGCCTAATTGAACTCATCATTAGGTGGCATTGAATGGAAACCTGTATAAATATATCACGACCTGAACATGCTGAATCAATGTGACACCTTTATATACTACTACACGAACATCCTAAATCAATGTGACACTTTTATATACTACTACACGAACATCCTAAATCAATGTGACACTTTTATATACTACTACACGAACATCCTAAATCAATGTGACACTTTTATATACTACTACCTGAACAGGCTAAATCAATGTGACACTTTTATATACTACTACCTGAACAGGCTAAATCAATGTGACACTTTTATATACTACTACCTGAACAGGCTAAATCAATGTGACACTTTTATATACTACTACCTGAACAGGCTAAATCAATGTGACACTTTTATATACTACTACCTGAACAGGCTAAATCAATGTGACACTTTTATATACTACTACACGAACATCCTGAATCAATGTGACATCTTTATGTACTCCTACCTCAGCGTAGATTTTTTAGGTACGTGCCTTTTATCGAAATCGCCTGTGTTTGGTTTTGTGGGACTCAAAGTATTAAAAGAAAACGTGGTTACTGAGCCCGAAGGGATAACCGTTCGAGGTCTTTTGATGCCATAAATACGTCCCGACGCTGCAGGCGGAGGGACGTATTTATGGCATCAAAAGGCCGAGAATGGCATCCTTTCGAGCTCAGTCACTACGTTTTCTTATTATTACATAGCTAAATATAAAAAAAACCGGCATTTTATGTACCTAATTGGCCTCATACATTCACTATGGTCACAGTGCGCCCGAATATTTAATATGGGCGCAATGCGCCCGAACATTATTTATACTGCACCCCTGGCAGCGGGTAGTATTTCATAGACTTTCGGCCATAGGTATGTAATAATAGTCCTGATGTCATTATCAGGATTTCCCATCTATCACGTGGCACTATGCTCCAAACAAGTCCAAACTCCATAAAGCATCGCATAAACGTGGTATCGTAGCGAGTGTGATGGGGACTGATGATGAATGTTTTTAGTGGTAAACCATCAATTATAAAGTAAGTTACGAATATATTTAATAGGAAATATGTTTTAGAACTGATCTGTGACTGGAAGATTGGTAGGATTGCTGGCAAGAGTAAAGCCAGACTCAAAACAAAAAAAAATTAGGGTAAAGGTTAATAACAAGAGATGATCTCTACCCCAGAGAAATTGGAATCCCAGACTCGAATGTTGTTTCATATCATCGGTGCCAACCTTGCAGTCCAATCTCTATAGCTGTGTCGAGTTGTTCTTCAAACTTTTGAAAGTGTGACAACAGTAATGGTACAGTCAGGAGAAAGTCATGGTGTTGGTACACCTGTTTGTATACCAAACTATAGTTAGATATCAAGCAGAACTAGATAATTCGTGATGTTTTGATCACAGGACTCAGTGAAGGGATATCCCAATGTTTGGCACCAGAACGTAGGGAAACTCCGCTCTCAGCAGGTAGAATGACCCTCCAGAGGTTACTAAACTCCCGATTATCGCCCCGGGTAAGTTAAAGTTCCGCTTGCGACTGGCTGGCCACACCACGACCACAGTTTTCCCATTTATATTTGGAGTAACTGAATATAATTTCGGATTTACAATTGGAAATACAGTAAAACCCCTCTTCCGGGACACCCCGCTTAAGGGTACAATTTGCTCGGAACGGAAATTTTCCCCACTATTAAGAGTTTATTTTAACCCCGCTTAAAGGGACACCCCGCTTAAGGGGCACCCCGCTTTAGGGGACAGTTTTTCGGTACAGTAATGCTTAAAAACCCCGCTAAAGGGGACAGTTTGGAAGGACATTATATAAAAAACACTGAAAATCCAAGTTTAAGGTGCCCGTTTGTACGGGACAGACAGAACAATAGACTGACCATTCCCGTGAGGGCCTGGGCAGCCAGAGTGTTTTTTCATAGTAGTAGCCACATCTCTAGCGGCTCTGGGCAGCCCACAGTGAGTGGATATTAGTGCCAGTGATTTTCGCGCCTGCTGAAGGTGCCAGGTAAGAGGCCCTCTTACAGGTTAGCTGTGGGTAACACAGGGAGGGCTGGGGGCTTTGAAGGTGCAGTATTCAGTGAGCCGTCGTGGCTCTGGGCGGCTCACGATGAGTCCTTTTAGGGCTGCTGATTTCTCTCAGAAGTTACTGGGGTGGGGGGCGGGGCAGGGGGGGCATTGACCGGTGGTATAAAAAGGAGCGAATTTCACAAGGAAGGCATATCCACATTCAACCTCTATTATCTATTTTTTTTTTTTTTTTTATATTTATGTTCATTTATATTATATAATTTATATTTATTTACTTACTTATGTGTTATTGATAAACATTTTAATCTAATAACCATCTTTTCCTTCATTTATGTAGGTATTCTCTATTGTATAACCATTGACAGACTGAAAACCCCGCTTAAGGGGACACCCCGCTTAAGGGGACACCCCGCTTAAGGGGTCACCCCGCTTAAGGGGTCACCCCGCTTAAGGGGCCACTTGGTCCGGAACGGAGGGTGGCCCTTTAAGAGGGGTTTTACTGTAGCTAAAATTTCCATATATGGCATCGGATTTCCAATTTGAAGATTTATAAAAACTGTGTAACTGCATTATTTCGTATGACACAGGTGCATAAGCTGATCATCGGCGTTGATAAAGGCACACGCCTAGAACCAGCATAAGGTTGTGGTCTCGGAGGCTGATCTCAGACTAAATGGATCGGAAAACTACAGTTCTAACTTTTGTTTTCAAAACTGCTAGAAATATATCATAATAAAAAAGAAGCACATCTATGTGTAGACCTCAGAAAAACAATAGCAGGTTCGAGTTTTTACCTCAACGAGAATCTCACTCTCATGGGTCTTCAGTCTCCAAGCCTAAGTTTGATTCACTCTGTCACTATGTGTGGGAGAATCTCCAAGCGGATCATAGTTTTGCAGAATCATAGTTTTGTAGATATAGTAGGTAACTAGCGCCAGGACTTACACAGCACAGCCCTGGCAAAATAGGTCACTAAATTAGATTGAAAAAGTAAGGCCATTAAAAAAAACACCCTTGTTTCTCATCACCGCGCGCATCATGAAAAAGGATTTTAGACGATTTATTTTTTATTTTTATTAAATAGATGAACCTTGATAGAAATTATGAAAGGTATGTGTATTTAGTATCAAATTAAAGCTCCTAATGTCAGGGATGCATTAAATGTATAGCCAGTAAAAATCTGGAAACCCCGCGTAAGCAGACACCCCGTGTAAGCAGCCACTTTGGCCCGGATCGGAGGGTGGCCGCTTATGCGGGGTTTTACTGTATGTCTGCCATCTTTGATATAGCAAGCAAAACAAAAAACAAAAAAAAAGCGCCCTCGTCATATTTTTCATGGATTGGTGATGAGCAACAATTTTTTTTTTTTAGTGGCCTAAGTAGTAAGCTGCCAATACCGGGGATCCGACCCCTGTAATTGGTACACATTATTAGCCTAACGCCATATTGACTGCTCCACGAAAGAGTATTTGCTGATCGTCGTACTTATGAAGGGATATCCCAATGTTTGGCACAAGGGAATCCTCATCTGGGCGGAGAGAATGACGTCACGCTAATATCAAAATAGGCGTTGGTGGCCCAAGTGATGGTATACTTCAGTGTTTGATTTCAGCGTGATCTAGGAACCAGCAAATCTTGCGCCATCTTTAATTTGCAGAGGTCACAAATATTACAGAGCTGGTGTCAGGGTAAGGAGATTTACAAACTACAGCAATAAATTTTGTTTTTGCAATGGCTAGAAATGAATCATAAAAGAAAAGGCAGGTCTGAGTGAAGAGCTACAAAAAAGAGTAGCTGGTTTAAGTTTTTTCTGCACAAGAGAATCTCACTCCCGTGGCATTTCAATCTCCATAGACAGGTCTAGTTCTGTCTGTCTCTATGTGGGGGAGCAACTCCCAGCATATATGGCATATAGCCTATGAGCCGTCCCATGACGCCTCCCGAGTAGGTGTTCTTCACTAATAGAGGTGAAAAAGTGGGTGTTCTTCACTAATGGAGGTGCTAAAGAAGTGAGTGATAATGGGGAAGTGTCCCAACTCTAGCCTTGCTCACATATGTATATAAAGTGTTCTATGTGAAAAACATCATGTCCTGTATTTAATCATTATCTCATCCTGTTCTAGGATGGGTGTAGGGAGTTAAGGGAACCATAGTAAACATTGAAAGGCAGTTGAATTTCATAAGAACAAAGAGCCAGATTATAGATTTGTCCCCCAAGGGGCCTGCCATACTGCTAGCCACCTAGTGACTGCTTCATGAACTAACAATGGTTCTGTCCCCTATACTGTGGAAATCGTGCCTTTCTATATATGGTGGTAAATATAACCGAAATTCTACATCTGGTAGGTGTTTTCAAAACTAAGAACGATACTGGCTGAGTGATTGCAGGCGACAGTGACCACGATCGGAATTCCAGTCCGTTTTCTAAATATTGCCCACAAAATTTCTTTATATCTTTTGCGGTTTTTGTTGTTAACTTTCCTCCTTTCTTAGTGGAAAACATTTTGTTATAAACGACCGAACCCACCTAGCCACGGACATTAAGAACTTGTGACCTTTTAAAAAAAACTCAAAATAAAGATATTTTTCTGATCGTCTTGTAAGACCGTCCTCCATAAAGACGGATCACTTTAGGTAATGAGGATACAACAAAAACCACAATAAGATCAATTATTTTACCGTTCTTAGTTTCAAAAACACCTCCCTAGTGTACTGGAAACTGAGTCATTTTGTAGTGCGTGTTGGGGGTTGATTTAATTTTCTTTAATTTCAATCAATTTAATTAAATCAATGAGAAACTAACAAACGACGCCCACGTGAACTTCAGAACATGATGTTTGCATCTCGCATGCTACAAACCGCCGTGTTTTAATCCATCTGTGGTCAGGATGTAATTTTCGGCAGCCGCCCCCGCAGTAGGACCTAGCGTGACTGTCACAGACTTTTTATAGTTTATCTCTTTATAAACAGATTTGTCAGATTGCACGACCATCTTCCATGTTATTACCAATTAAAATAGACTGTCTTTTTAACTCCCATTTAAGGTCTTCCTTCTTCAACGCTTTTAATGTTCTGTTATTTTTTATCCGTAGAATTAAGGACACTCAAAATGCTGATGCTAACTGTATAATGATTGGATGGAAATAATGATTATCAAAACTATTAGAGGAGAAACAAAAAAAAGATACAAGGATGGCAAACGTCATCTATAAAGGACGATTCAGTCAGGGATAGATTTTATTTTACTTTTATACACCTATGGCCGAACGTCCATGAAATACTATATACACGCTGCTAGGGGTGCAGTATAAAGAAAGTTCGGGCGCACTGAGCCTGTAGTGAATATTCGGGCGCACTGTGCCCGTAGTGTACTTTGTAAGTACATCAAATGGGGGTTTAATGATATTTAGGTATAATAATAATAAGAAAACGTAGTGACTGAGACAGTAGGGATGCCATTCTCGACCTTTTATTGCATTTTTTTTTTTTTTTTGTAATTCAATAAAACATATAGTAGTAGTACCTCCGCCTCCGGTGTCGGGACATATTTTGTGGAACGAAAGACCTCGAACGTTTATCCCTACAGGCACAGTTACCACGTTTATGATTGTCAGAAATAGTCAGTGAGGCGGCATTGTATGCACAGTTAGGGGTGCAGTAAAGTAATAAAACGATGTTGCTGTAACCCGGAACCTCACACGTGACACGGAACGTTTACAGCAAGGTCGTATTCTGTACTCTCACTACGCTCTATGGAGAAGAATTCTTAATGAACTAGGCTTAGAGCCCCTCTCATAAGATCTCACACTCTCTAAGTCGTATTCTGTACTCTCACTACGCTCTATGGAGAAGAATTCTTAATGAACTAGGCTTAGAGCCCCTCTCATAAGATTTCACACTCTCTAAGTCGTATTATTTACTATATACCCATGCCGTATATACTGTAAATACGCACTGTTTTGGCATATGACGTAAAAATACTGTACGGACGGGTGGTCCGTATAACAGTGTACGGACGTGTTGGGCGATAAGCTGTAAAGTGGACGGACGTGTTGGTCTACACGTTGCTATGTGAAGTGAACAGGTTCTAATAACGTGTTGCTATTGGTTGTTAATTGCGCTACTCACCTTTGGTCTCTGCAGGGCCTTATCAACATGCCTAGTAACGTGTCAACTGCAAAAACAAATAAGAATGGCATTGTAGTACAGGAAACGATAATAACAATACAATGTAATGGAATAAAATTATAGAACTATAGGGAATAATATTTTATTAATAAACAATTACTTAATTTAGTTTAATAACGAATTTAAATTTCTGATACGAAATTAAGGGTTAGCATACAGAAGGAACATAAAGAAAACGTAAGAGCGTTTCAGTGTGCAAAACAACCATGGCAGAGGAGGATGTAGTGACAGCGATAGCTGTTGAACGAGTAGAAATGTATCCTGATAACGTAGAAAACGATACAGATAACATTGAGGTGGTACCAAACGTCCCTGTAAGAACGCTCAAAGAACTGAAAAGTTACATTAACAGTAAAAAAAGTGAAGAAACAAACAAAAAAACGGAAAGGGATGCCATAGCTTTCAACAAATGGTGTCACGCTAATGGGAATGAGCAACAAGATATAGAAGAAATCGACCCATCACGTTTAAATTTATTACTCGGAAGCTATCTACTTCAACTAAAGAAAAAAAATGGACAGGAATATGAGCCAGATAGCCTGACAGCGGTATTCGGAAGTATCAAGCGATACCTGGAACTTCACGAGTATAAAGAAAACTTAATAACAAGCGATTGTTTCAAAGCCGTACGCGAAGTATTGGCTTCAAAGAAAAAGGATTTAAAAGCACAGGGACTAGGGAATCATCCGAATAAGGTAAGCAAAAAAATAAAAATGTACTTAAAATTATTTATAAATTACAGAAATACACAATATATTAATAGATATATCGCCAAGTCAACTTACTGTAAGATCGGCGTTCGAGAAAAACATTGTTGACAACATGAATTTACAAATTTTCCCGCTAGGTGGCGACTTAAGTATTGCTCTGTAGCACACAGTTATAATTTCACATGGTGCGGTTCTAAAATGGAATTATAGAAATGTGTTTTTAAAATAAAAAAAATAAATACATTTCTCTTATTTTAATGTTACAGTGCAATCCGTTAACTACGGATGATGAGGAAGCAATCTGGAAATCGGGAGCTTTCAGTAGTACAACACCAAAAGGACTACGATCGGCTTTGTGGTTCCTTACTACCAAATGTTTGGGTCTACGTGGGAGACACGAAAGTCGGCAATTGAAATGGGGTGATTTTGAAATAGAAAAAAATCAAAATGGGGAAACTGTAGTGAGTTTCAAAGAAAGACAAACAAAAACGCGACAAGGCGATGGAGGAAGTAGTCGCGCTTTCACCCCAAAAATGTGGGCAGTGCCGGAGCATCCAGACCGATGCCCAGTAAATTTACTATCTCTATATGAAAAACATCGCCCCCCCACTACACTTTGCAAGGATAGTCCTTTCTATTTATGTATAAATTACAAACGTGCTGGAGAAAGTCAAATTTGGTACACACGGCAGCCAATGGGACAAAATGAATTGGGGAAAACAATGTCAGATGCAGCTAAAATGGCGGGAATTAAACATAAGAAACTAACAAACCACTCAGTAAGAAAAACCATGTGTACAAGTTTGATTCATGCTGGTGTGCCCCCAAATCTAGTGGCACAACTATCGGGCCATAGAAATGTGCAGAGTCTTCAACACTATGCGACCGCTAGTGAAAAGCAGCAGCAACTCATGTACTCGGTCCTGAACAAAGGTATGAACGTATATGAAATCAACTCGAGCTTACCTTCCCAGGCTCCTGCGCTTGCGGCTCCAGCGACGGTAAATATTGATAATTTCTTATCAATAACGATATTTTTCTTGTGCAGAGAACTCCTTAAGTGTGACTATATGTAGATTCCTGGTTAGTTTGACGAATAACACACTTATTCCTTGGTAAAAAAATGATAATCCATTGCTCAATATGATACAAGTGCACTGACATTTGTTCGCATTAGTGCGATTATAAAGCCAGGTTCATATGTTGAGACGACTGCAACTCGTATAATTTGAATGATTATCCGTTTTGAAGAGATTTCCTATGTTTCCTCTTCATTATATCGTCGATAATTATTTTGTAGATCACAGGTCAAAAACGTCCAGTACCAGTAGATTGTGGTTCATCAGAACCAAAGTCGAAGAGAGTGGCCCAGTCAATTACTGAAAATGTAAGTTGATAAGAAATTTCGATTAATTTTATGATTGAGTATAGTTTAATATAACAGCACAATATTATATTTAACAATAACTAATAAATTTAAATAATTGTATTTTTCAGGTAGTTGCTATCCCAGATAGCTTTTCCCAGGATCTTGATGATGATGATTTTCTGGATCCAGTGTCAACCATGCCGATAGAATCTCAACACCAGAAAGGAACCACTAGTATTGCAACAATGAACACTCAAAACAAAAAAAATCAAAAGGATTTAATTCGTGGTTTGTTCTCAAATGCAAACATTTCTGGTGGTAATTTCACGATAAATATAACTATATAATTACTACTTGTGTAGTTTTACTTTAATTAGTATAGCTATGCGATTTAATTCGTGCAGATAAATATGCTTAAGGAAAAGCTCAATGTACATTTTATGAATGTCGGGAAATTGATTATCAATTCATCGGAAGCCAACAAATAAAAATTTGAAATGGTGACAGAAAACTTTGTTGTCTTCATAGATTTGTTATATAATCTTGCTTTACCAGTATCAGATGACAATATATTAGCGGTAAACATACTTAACAACTTAAATAAGTGTTGTTTATACTTAACTTGATATATGTTGTTTTCAACTTATCCTTTGCGTAACGTGTCACGTAAAATCCAGAAGCCACTTGAGTTTTAGTACTGTTTTGATTCCTAAATGGCGCCACAGTGTGTTTTTGGTTGGCTTAACCTACTACGCATGCACTTTGCTATGTAAATCCTGATAGTCACTGAATGAATCTCCAATCGTATTCTTTGCATTGCATTAGTATTGAACAAGTGCTTGAAGAGTAGTGACGTCACTACATCTACAACGTAAACAAGTATCGGAGTGTACTGACGTCCTGCGAGTCTCGGAGCTGCTATCTCTTTGCTTGAAAATGGGCTTTAAGTCGTATTTACGGTAATTTTAAAACTATTTTGGGTATATAGTAAATATATAACGTCCAACCATGCTTGTACAAGTCTCAGAACTCGATGATAATTTACGGTTTGTACGGAACTCGGCGTAAACGCCTCATTCCGTACAAACCGTAAATTATCATCTCGTTCTGTGACTTGTACAGCATGGTCAGGACGTTCTATATAAGTACTCTCACTACGCTCTATGGAGAAGAATTCTTAGTGAACTAGGCTTAGAGCCTTGAGAATCCACTTGCCTGCCTCCCGTGCTAAAGACGTACCTCAATGCAACCCAACGATTGGTATAATCTCATTGATGCCACCTAGCGGGAATACAGTGTGCCAGTGGATTCTCAAGGCTCTAAGCCTAGTTCATTAAGAACCCTGAGAACCTTGTACAGATTACGACTTAGAGAGTGTGAGATCTTATGAGAGGGGTGCACGGAAAGTCTATATCACCCCTCCTAAACTAGGCAGCGTTTCCGAGCATGCGACCCAGGCTCAATGAAAGTCTATATAACCTCTCCAAACTAGCCAGCGCATATTTGACCCAATGAAAGTCTATATAACCTGTCCCTAACATATGGGCCTATCACACATGCTCAATGAAAGTCTATATAACATCTCCCTCGCCGAGGCAGCGTATATGAGCGTGTGGCCCACCCTACAAAATAAGAATCCTAATAGATACAAAGCACACTGCTTATATCCTTATATAACCCTGCACTAGGTACACAAGGACTGTCCCTAACACCCTGCATTAATTACACTAATTACTCTAAATTCTACAAGACTTAATGAGGCTTAGAAGCACCACCTTCACAGCTTTAACACAACCCAGTCTAGTCCTCAGAACATAATGAGAGAGTCTCCTACACTCTCCCCCCACCACTCTCCTCCTGGTTTTTGTCAGCCACACACAGAGCCTCTGGAGCCTGCAACACAGGAGAGTGAGTACTACGGTGCTTGGAGAGTGTCGCTGAGAGCGCCATTAGCAAAGACTCTGCTTGGTTAACTTTGCCTGGTGAATGATGCAGTTGAGATATTCTGGTAATATCGCCACAGGGCGAACCGTTAAGAAGGAGTGTGTGAGGAAAATTGAGGGTGATATTATGTTCTTTATTATCCATAGTATACAAAGACCCAAGTGAAAATGCATGGGTAAAGCACGACCCATTATGTAAAACCTGTCAGATACCATAACTATGGTATACGGATTCAAATCTCTGGTATTCGGCGTCAAAACCATGGTATACGGGAAAATAGTCCCTTTGTGCTTTGGAGTAAAGTTATATTTCTTAATGTTATACTCTTCAATATGGCAATTACTGGGTTTAATTCATTCGGAAAGTTGGATAATAAATACAACAAACGATGGTTTTGTGGACAGGAGGATCTGTAAACCACTCGAGGTTGACGTCGTAATACACTCGCTACCCTCGTGTATTACTGCGCGACAACCTCTAGTGGTTTCCTGCCGCCTGTCAACGAAACTAACGATTATTGTCCATTTATTTCTCAACTAATACGAGGACTCTATATCAAACCTTGGGAGTCTACAGATCGCTACAGAGTAGAATACGGAAGGCCGTATTCTACTCTGTAGAATAGGGCTTTTTCTGCCACTTAACGAGCACTATATGACCTATTTTATATTAACAATGCACAGCGGTTGCGTCAAATTTCAAATCACTTACAAGAATCTTTTTCAAATAATTAGTAGAAAGGTGAGTAATAAATACATACAGAAAAGCTCATTGTAGTTGACACTATGCAATACTCCTTTTACTATGTGTCAACGTCTTGGAGAATATGGCCACTCAGATCAAAATCTAATTGTTTTTACCAGTCTCAAGGACAAATGGCGAATTTGATTCACATGGAAGGACATACCTGGTACATAGTCTCAGACATAGTCACAGTGAAAACTCACCTTGGGACTGAAGTACCCTTAATCATGCTTGTTTGTCTCCAATTGGCTAGAGCAGGTACATAGTCGCAGCAGGTACATTTGTCTCACCAAAATGACCTTGTAGATTTTAAGCGGGATTCACGCGATGGGACTTCTGTACCTCACAGTGTGTTTGTCTGATATAAATCCTGCTGAGATTCTGTACTGGAACACAATCTCTTCATCTGAATTGTAGGGTTCCATTTCCCTGAGATCTGTTTTTCCCCTGCATATTTACCCTTAAAAAGGAACAGAATCTCATGAGACTTTGAACCCTGTCAGGCACATGAATCCCACCGTGTGAATTCTACTCAAAGTGTGTTTAAAATCAAAATCTCACGGGATTCTTATATAATTCTTGGATGATTATATAATTTTATAGATTCGTGTTTTAAAGCTTCCTTGAATCAGCTTTCACATTGTTCTCCAATGGATACCACACATGTAGCCAAATAGCTTCCCTATCAATATCAATAATGCAATAGAATTTACAATTTGTCATATATTTGATAGTAGTGCATATCGTTTCCTTTACCATATACTTTGTGATGGTTTTATGGGCAGGTAGCCATAAACCATAAGTGGCTGACGTGTAGTAATACAGAAGCGAGTGGTTTACAGAACCACCTGTCCACAAAACCATCGTTTCTTATATTTATTATCCATGTTCGTGAGTACGTTACACTAAGTAATTGACGTATTATAAGGTATATCATTTGGGACTATTTTTCCGCTCTCCAACCATAGGCATAGCACTGTTAATACAAACAAATAGACTAGATATCTGATTGAATAGTGTATCTTCTGTATACAATGGATTTGAAATTTGTATTCAATGATTATGGTACCTGACAGTGTTTAAACAGCGAGTTGTGGTTTATTGAGTCCACATACATATTCAATGGGAAGTTTGATACAGGATTTAGAAATGCACGTGATATCATTGAGCCACAGACAGACAAGTGAAATATTTGCTCACATCCGTGGGCAATTAGTACAGCCATTTGAGCAATCAGAATGCCAGTGAGCAATTAAGAGACATATGAGCAGTTCGGGCACATTATAAACTAACAATACTGACTTTTGTTTAATAATATCGATGATTTATATTTGAAATATTTATAGAGACAATTTTAAAACAAGAGAAAGTTGGGCCACGACAAACTAGAAGTTCCATATAAGGGGTTGTTCCATCTGGCCGAATTCTCAGGCGAAATATGATTCTGACAGTGTCTGGTTTATTATTTTGGAACTACGCCGATTCTAGTCCACCTGTATTCTGTTAGGATTTTTTTACTGGTGGTGACCTCTGGTGTGCGATTGCAACAACTGTGACCTTGACCCCAGGAATGTTTACTCAAAGTGATTATCCGAAGGTAGGTGTGTTTTAGGCGTGAATGCCGGTTGATTATAGTGATTATTTTGATACAGGGCTAGAACTGTGGAACTCGTCTGGACTTGCAATCGGGTGAAGTCAGAGAACCCTAACATTTTCGGGTACCATCGGCGGGGTGTCAGCATCGGGACAGACCGTGCCAGATACTGCAAGGGTGACGTTTTTAAGCCTTTTTTTCACCAACAAGATATCTGCTCGGAGAGTGGTTCACTCTCCTTCTATTAGCCTCACTTTGAATTCCCATTCTTGATCCGCGCATGCGTAATGTCCTCCATTTGGTGTGGTTATTGGTCACGTGGTATCGCTTCATGCGGAGAATCCAATACAGTGAGATCAAATCCTACCAACTTTTTTCATCTGTTTCATGTTTTCTCATTCTTTGGGTGGATATTTCTTTGAAGACCGGGTCCGATGTAATCACCCCGATTTTATCTGTGATTCACGAGAAAAAAATCTCCCTCCCCATTACCAGAGAACAAGTGCTGGATTCACAGAGGGGTGTGTGTTTTAGTAAACATGCCCCTGGAGACCGACCACACAAAAGGCAGAAGGGAGACATTGAACAGATTCCAGCATGTTGTTTATTTTTCTTGTTGGTGTGGAGGGAGTACTTTCTGCTTTTCATACATGTTGTTTTGGGGTAGTTTTCTAATTGATTCTTAACTACCTCTCGTCAAAAACCTCGCAATTTGAGATTGGGGCATTGGAAGAGTTTTTCTGGAAGGTTCCCCGGATCGTTCTGAAGTAGGAAGAATAGGGGTAAAGTATAGCCGGCCTCCCACTACGTTTCTGACTATAGAAGAAACCAACAAGTTTTGGTCAAAGTCGTCGGTCTCCACAAGTTTGATGTGGAGTGATATGAACAAGGCGACAGCTGAGTGATTATCTCGTAGTAGTAAAACAAGTTGGAGAATGACTTCTTTGACCAAAACGAGTTGCTTTCTGTATTTATCTCACCCCTGTATGCACTAAAACTAGAAGCAAATGTTATTTCCATTAATAATGGATGAGCGTGGTATACCCAAATCATTTCATTAAATAAAAATAAGAATGTTTCAATAAACCCAGAGAATGGATTTAATAGTTGTTCTCAAGTATCACCAACAGGAATATCTAACATGTTATAGAAATCTACATGTGTCAACAAATGGATCTAAGTATCCCATTCAAGTCGTCACCCTGACTAATCATGGTTATGACTGAATCTTTCATTGAGGGTCTTGATCAACTGCCCTACTTCTCTGGCTAATAGGTCAGCTATGCCACTCAGTTCGCTCTCTGATAGCCCTTAGTGCTTGATGCACTCGTTGTTGTTTGGCTTGAGGGTACAGCTAGTGGTTTTAGTCCTCTTACTAACATGCTTGTTTTCCCTCTCCTTCTATCAATTCTTTTGACATCTTCAGATGGGTTGTCTTCTGGAACATTCATATATTAGACACTATCATCATGGTCCTGCAGCACACACACGATCACATGATCACTCAGCCATGAAAGTTTTATAAAAAGGACAGTTGGGACATTGATAGTGAAGTGTTAGATTCTCTACAGCAAGCTGAAACCCTGTGTGAGCATTCTAACCTTTAATAGATGATTATATGAGCGCAATTTCCCGCGCTCAACAATGGACAACACATAGGATATATACCATGGAAAAAACGGTCTGCAATACTCGTAGAATGAGTCCCCAATGTTAAGCCTATATCAGGGGTGAGATGTTTATATAGAACTGCATCGAGAATCGTAAAAATAGACAATACTGCACTAGCTTGGCTTGGCCACAATCGTCATCGAGGCAAAGCCGAGTGACGATTAAGGCCCATTCAAACAAGTGGAGTTTGGTGTATTTTACGATTCTAGTGCGGTTCTGGATTTATCTCACTGCTTTTTATGACATATTATCAAAATTTGACAATCACTAGAATTTACTTAGCAATCCATATGACGACATCTCAAATTCACTACGCCACGGCCGCGGTGTAGTATTGTCACTTTATAGGGATGATCATGGAATATTTTTTCAAATGTTATTCCTATGGCTAAACTTGTACCAGGGGTGAGAAAAACACTGCGACAAGCACTCCGACATGGTTCCGACACAGAATCACATTGAAGTCACACAGAATGAGCAGTGGATTCAGACACATTCTCATATGGTTCCAGGAGAATGGCCACGTCGCAGGCATTCAGAAAAATAGAACATAATTGATTAATTGTAGGGACGAGATTGTGTCTATATAAATAAGATCTCAAGAACAGGTAGGTCATCACGAAAGGAATTAATGAGGATGAGGAGATCATGTGACCATGTGAAGAGATCATTTGACCTAATGAGGAGATCACGTGACTGTGTGAAGAGATCACGTGACCATGTGAGGAGATTATGTGACCTGGTGAGGAAATCACGTGACCTGTTGTTCAGATCACGTGACCATGTGAAGTGATCATGTGACCAGGTGTAAAGTTCAACTGAACTTGTAAAGATTGAGTAGGAGTTTTAAGCTGGTAGTTTTGAGGGATGAAGCTTGTAAGATGATTACTAGGTCGGTCTCATGCAGGCAGACACACAGACAGACACACACAGAGACACAGCTGTGCTAGCGGTGAATGTCATACCAATCAGGGATCAGACATCTGACGCTAATGAATCCGTCTCAAAGCACATACCAAGACGGCTTTAGTGTGTGTAAACACGGGGCCGACGACCGTCTGTATGCAGGAGAGTGTAGCACGGGCCTTATAACAACTCCCAACGCATGCATAGTGCGCAATATCCGCCAGGAGAGCGTAGCACGGGACTTGTAGCAACTCCAAGCGCATTCAGACTACACAGTATCCGCCCGGAGAGTGTAGTATGACCTCCTCCAGCCCGAGGCTTAGAGCTGTGCTAGTCAGAGGCTTAACGATGTTCCAGTGGGTGGAATGACTGGAAACCTGATTAAAAAGAACAACAATCAGGAGGAGTTATGGTAGTGTCAGGTAGGATCTTTGTTGTACACCTGTGCACATCAGTTTTATTGTTCCTAACTTCTGCTCAGTGCACCGTAAATGAATTACATTCGTAAAGGGGGGCTTCCACCAGCCACGACAAGGCTTCGACAAGTACCGACATGAAAGTTCCAATCGGCGCCTTGTCGCAGCCTTGTCGTAAGAAGGAGGGCTTTAAGAGAGCCTTGTCGGAGGGAGCTGGGAAGTGTGCGCTCCACCAAAATTTACTATCGTAGACCTCTGTGACACGCTCCGGACAAGCCATGACACTCCACGACAAAGGTCCAGTCGTAGGAAAAATCGAACATGTTCAATTTTGTCGTAACCTTGTCGGAAGGCCCCCGACAGGCCCCCCAACAAGCTTCCAGTCGCAGCCTGTCGTGGCCTTGTCGTAGACACTTGTCTGGAACTGGGGTCCACCAACCATGACAAGGCTATGACAAGCCTTCCAATCGTAGGCCTGTCGTGGACCTTGCGGGAAGGCATTGTCGTAGCCTTGTCGTGGTTGGTGGACGCCCGCCTTTATGGTGAATGAGAAATATGATGTAACATGTATAACCCGCTGTGACACGTTGACCGGAATCATAAACAAAGCTTGGTGTTTCATGATGGACAGACAATGTGTACCGTAACCCTGGGAGCTGTTTCAAAAGTCGAGTGAAGTCTCGCTAGCGGCACGTCGCAATTTAAAGCGAGAGGCCGTAACAGCGAGCGGCACTTTGAATCAAAGCGGCACCAAAGCCACTACCAATACCCAATAGCGAGCGGCACCTCCACCTCGACAGCGACGCTTCAAGTGCCATTGTTAGCTCTCGCTTTGGCGGTGAGTACTCTTGTTTAGCACCCTCCCGACTTTTGAAACAGCTCCCTGTTTTAAACTGTTGTATCACTGGTGAGATGGAAACTGGAAATCTAAACGCCAGGATATATGTGGGTGGAGGCTAGCGTTAACGTTGTGGTACTCTACCAAATTGTACTTCTGTCGACAAAACCTTACATCTACAGTGAAGCATCCTTGAATATCAATGTGATTGTAAATTGTTGTATCGTTATATTGTATATCATGTTGGAAACTGGACATACATTGTAATACCTCAATGGTGTTAGTCCAACTGGTCATGCATTGAAACCAGCGATACATTATCGGTTGACCACTGGCAAGTCTATATATGCAACGGTGGGGATTGACCCCGTGTGGAAGCGACGGCTCAAGCAACTAGTAGTAATCATGTTTAAAAATAAATGTAACGAATCCTGGCTTGAAAAGCCAAAATGAAACACCAGATCGGCGGAGAAGCGAAATTTTGGAATGTATCTAACAAAGAGTAACCTTGTTTATGCCAATCCGTACTTGAGAGGGGCACGTCTCTGGAAGGGTTTGAGTTTGAGTAGTCAAAATTCTAAAGATGTTGACACCTTTAAAAACAGCCTAAAATTCTAAAATGAGGAATAGTCCTGGATACCATGCAAAGTAAAATAGCATGTTTCCCAAACTCATTTATCATCCCATTAAACTCACACCGTTCTATCACCCCTATATCCTGCTTTGTAATGGCTTGAATGTAAACATGTAAAGTAAATGTACTGTATGTTCCAATGTACCAGCCAACTTGTATCAGAAAAACTCACCCTGGTGAGAGATGCAATAAAGATATATAAAATTCTTTTTTTTAAAGTCTAAATAAAAGTCCTAAAAAGAAGACAAGGTCCGCCTGCCCAAATTGGACTGCGAGTGACGATTACAAGTGATTTCCTATTCAAGGTGTTTGATAAAAGAAAACTGATCTGGTATTTAATTGAAATCGACTCAAATATATGCCCCTCCCACCTGCCACCTTTTACAGCGTCGGGGCAATTATCCTACCCTTAATATAAAATTCCATAGGCTTAACATCGAGTTTCCGTATGACACACTGACTGGCATACAGAGTTGTATATGCCACTAGTGGCATACAGAATTACGGATTTCGCTTGGCTTCGCCTCATGAAATCACTATGCCAAACTCCAGTCGTGGCATACGGTGGCCAAGATTAAAACTCATCCAGTTTTACGATAGTATTTGCCAGACCGTGAGTTATTAACAGTTATCAAATAAAATGTGCAGTGCGTTTTCGTATTGTATACCCCGTGTAAGGGGACTCAGCAGATAATGGTAGCTCTATTCACGACTGTGCTGAGACGATAATTAGACGATAACCGATGATTTAATAAAGTCAACATAGAGTGGTTTACAGAGCTGCCTATTCACAAAACCATCGTTTTTTTTCGTATTTCTTATTACTCTTCACAAATAAATGTTAATCGAAAACTGCCATTTATTTTTATTAGTTATTGTTCTCCAAGCACAAAGGGAATGAAGATGTCTGGAAAGGACCTGTAAAAGTTCACTGGATGAATTAATCAACCAAAGAAACAAAGGGACAGCAAATCTGTTTAGGAGTGTATTTTCACCATCGTATACAAAAGACCCCATTGAAAATATATGAGGACTCAGTAAACCACGACACATTAAATAAAACCGTAAGGTGGTATATTGATTCAAAACTATGGTATACCGCCTTCAAAACAATAGTACCATTGTGCTATAGAGCAAAGAAATAGTCCCTACTGTTATCCTCTTTAATATGGTAATTTCTGGGTTTAATGAATTGGTAAAGATGGATAGAAAATACAACAAACGATGGTTTTGAGGACAGGCGGCTCTGTAAACACTCGAGGTTGACGTTGTGATACACTCGCTAAAACTTGTGTATTACTACGCGTCAACCTTTCATGGTTTCATGGTCTATGTAATCAATGAATTTGAGGCCGAATTCGATGGATATCAAATCCGTAATCAATGATTATTGGTTCTGGGGAAAAAACGAAAGCTTACTGAAAAAAAAACTGTCAACCGACGTCGTATGATCAGTTTTAGCAGAAATCGGACAAAGAATAATTTATTTTTTCACCTTGCTTGTCACTGGGGAGTGTCTGAAGATAATGCCTCAAAGGATTGTCCAGGCTTTATCCCGTCTATGGCGGGAATGCCTCAATGCATGATCCCATCTACGCTGAGGAATGCCTCAAGGCATTCTCCTGTCTATCCTTGAGAATGCCTTAAGGTATTATCCGGTCTATGCTGGGGATTGCCTCAAGGCACTATCCAGTTTACATTGGGGAATGCCTCAAATGATTATCCAGTCTATGAGGGGGAATGCTGTCTACACTGCCCAATGCCTCGATGCATTATGGAGTCTAAACTGGCAAATGAATCAAGGCATTATACGGTCTACACTGGCCAATGCCTCAATGCATTATGCTGTCTTCTCTTGCCAATGCCTCGATGAATTATGGAGCCTAAACTGGCAAATGCCTCAAGGCATTATGCTGCCTACACTTGTCAATGCCTCAAGGCATTATGCTGTCTACACTGGCCAATGCCTTGATGCATTATGCTGCCTACACTGGTCAATGACTCAAGGCATTATGCTATCTAAACTGGCCGATGCCTCGATGCATTATGGAGTCTAAACTGGCCGATGCCTCAAGGCATTATGCTGTCTAACCTGGCCAATACCTCAAGGCATTATGCTGTCTAACCTGACCAATGCCTCAAGGCATAATGCTGTATTCACTGGGCATTATTCACCCTGAATGGGTTTAAGGTTAACTGATGGTTTAATAACTAAAGTAGTCAGGACCTGTTGGTGACCAATCACAGCTGGCGTTATGTCCGAGTTAGGGATGGCTGGGCCTCGTTTTGGTCGGCTGATTATGGCGCTGGTGCACGAGGATTACCCTGGTCCCACACCGCCCAAAACACTCGAGAAGAGAGGCGCAAAACTCGTCTGTCCTCTCTCGCAATCTGCACTCGCTGAAGGTGCTCAGAAATGCGCCTATTATCGCCCACAATGGCCGCTGCCCAGCGTTCCGCACGAGGGCGCCTCGGGTGTCCCTCAGTGGTTCCATTCATTGCCGAGAGAGGGCGAGCTGGGCGACTCTATTCATTTCCGCACTTGCGCAGTTTGAAGAGTAGACTGGCAACAGTCCATGTGTCCTTCCACACTGTGAAAGATGTCAGTAAAATATGCAAGATACTATCGTAAACGTGGACGGTATATCACCGTAATCTCATCAACTTAGGCAAAATACAGTTTAGGACAGTTATAATTTACGGCAGAAATACGGTCACCTGTACAATTTACAGTATTTCTCTCCATGCAGGCTTCCTTGTTACTGATCAGGATATCTGTTGGGAGATTGATATTCGCTATTTTCTAGGTTTACCTCTGGCTTCAATCCCTGTACCCCTCCACCTACTCTTCAGTGCAGGGGTCTTTTAAGATTGTTATCACAGTCCAAAGGTCGTCCACAGGTGGTAATTTTTGCTCTGATAACATAGCACCCAGAGGACTAGAGGGGGAAGGGGAGGGGTGGGTAGAGGTTTAGGGTTACAGGGGGCGGTTGGGGTTGCAATCTACAGGAGGTTTCGTTTTTAAAGCTGGAGACACAGCGAGCGAGTAATGCAGTGATTTCCGAAATCGCCAATACAAAATGGCAGGTATGTGAGTTATTATTCTATATCACACCTGATTATTGCTTCCCAGATATTAGATTATCGGTGGGAGATATTGCTATGAAAAAATATCTCACATATATATGCAATTTTGTGTGTCCTCGGCATAATGGACAAGTCTTTGATTCCTGTACCAGTCACACTGCAACATACTTTATCGTAAATGTTTTTAATCATGAATACCCATAATCAAAGACTTGAGCAAGTCTATTTGAAGAGTTGTATGGATGAAGGAGCGAGGGATGAGGGGGTCGGGGGGCGGGGGGCGAAGGGGGGTGAAGGTGCTGGGGGAGGGGGGAGGACGACTGGTGGCTGTTTTCATTCCCAAATCTCGCGGAATCCCGTTAACGACGAGACGCATGCGCAGAAAAAGGTACCGGTGTAGTTATCTCTGAATTAAAGCGAGCGATATAAAGGGTTCCTCCGTGCTCACTACAAATACATCAAATGCATTGCACACAATTCCATTGTTCTTGAACATCTCTAAAACGTTAAGTGGAAAGGAGTTTTATGTTTAAAAATCCACCATTGCTTCTCGCTCTTTGTGTAGCTCACTTTGTTTTGTTCAGTCATTGAGCAGCTGAAGTGGTACATTTTATTGGTCGTCCTTCGTGTTTTAAGAACTGGATCTGATTACAATCCCAAGACAAGAACTTCAGAGCAAAGTGCTGAAATCCACCACAGCCAGACACTGCAAAGTTCTCTAGAATAAAGGGGGGCGTCCACTTACCACGACAAGGCTACGACAAGAGCCGACAAGGAAGTTCCAATCGGGGCCTTGTCGCAGACTTGTTGTAAGAAGGAGTGCTCTGTGACAGCGTTGTCGGGGCGTGTCGTAGACGTTGCTGGGTCCCGTAAAAAAGACATCCATGGTCCCGACACACTTCGACAATGATATCAAGGAAACAACTACACTCCACGACAAGGGTCCAGTCGTGGGAAAAATCAAACATGTTCAATTTTGTCGTAAGGCTCCCGACAAGCTTCCAATCGTGGCCTTGTTGTGGCCTTGTCGTAGACTCTTGTCGGGAACTGGGGTCCACCAACCACGATAAGGCTACGACAAGGCTTCCAATCGTAGGCCAGTCGTGGACCTTGTCAGGAAGGCATTGTTGTAGCCTTGTCGTGGTTGGTGGATGCTACCCTTAAAGCCTTGCACGCACCAACGCGGATGGTCTACGATAGAGCTCCCGATAGGCTACAGTTGGAAATAGCAAAATTGGGAGGTATTTGAAAGAGGCCTTGAATCCAACATATTTGGTCTTATCTACAATTAGCATTTCCAATCATAGCCTATCGGTATCCAATCGTGGGCTATTGTAGTGTCAATCATAGAAACATAGTCCACAGCCACAATTTTGTCTGACCTCTCGATGAAATTTTATTCCAGTTGGGAACTCAAGTCCTATCAGGACCAGAATCAGCGTTGGTGGGTGAAAGGCTCAATAGACAGAAGGGTGGACAGAACAAATAAAGAGAAGGGGATGGGACGACGATAGGCGGGAGCGCGCTGGAATGTAGTCTCCTACCTGTATGCAGCAACACTGCAGACAGGTTCACTGCCCACACCTCTTATCTTTATCCCTGCCTCCTGTGCAAAAAACGTGAATCAATGCAACTCAAAGATTCCTATAATCTCAATGATGCCCGCTAGCGGGAATACTGTGTGCCAGTGAATTCCCAAGGCTCTAAGCCTAGTACATTAAGATTCCTTCTCCCATAGAGCGTAGTGAGAACATTGGACAGAATACTACTTAGAGAGGGTGAGATCTTAGGAGAGGGGTGCCAGGGCCTATCCCTTCAACAGTCGTACATGATTCGCCGTGCACATATCACTGCACGAAAACTACCATTTTATTCATATATACGCCATCGCGGAAGTGCATGTATTGGCTGACTATTGATTTGTTTTCATATATATACGCCCAGGCCTTATATACGGACGCGTCTTGGCTGTATTTCACACCAGGCGTATATGAGAGCAAATGCCCTCTGCTCCCGCCACCTCCCGCCCCTTTGTGTTGGTAGAAGTAAAAGTGTCCTGCTAGGAACTTGTAAATGTATCATGAGGATGAATAAAGGAGAGTGCTCCTCGAATTAAAAAAAATTAAATAATGATAATAATAATGATAGCTCTTTGCAGTTCTATCAAAATCCAGGAAAAAAATCCGAAAGATAACAAAGGGACAAAAGCATCTACCTGCCATGCCCACAGGGATGCCAAATTCAATTCTCCTGTCATATCTACAGGAATGCTGTGATACACTGCCCTGGCTTATCTATGAGAAGGATATGACATTGCCCTGTCATACCTTCTAGAGAATACCAATTGACATTGCACTATTGTATCTGTGGAATAGCATATGGCATTGCCCTGCCAGGTTTCCTACAGGAATACCATACAGCATTGCACTATGGTATCTATAGAAACACCATATAGCATTGCCCTGTAATGTCTCCTATGGGAATACGATTATGAGTTCTTTCTTTTCTATTTGTCAAAGTTCAAAACTTGGTTTATAAAAATTGTTATTTATCTAGTATGTACCAATTATGTTTTATCTCTTTGTCACCAAAGACATCAATAAGTAAGATAAAGGGTCAGTCACTACTGTATTTATTGGAGCACTTATGGTATTTCCGTGACATAATTTCTACAGGAAAACCATATAGCATTGCACTATGGTATCCTTGGGAATGCCATATGGCATTGCCGTACTGTATCGACAGGAATACCATATAGCATTGTCTTGCTATATCTAAGGGAATACCATATGGCATTGTGTCTTGCTGTATCTAAGGGAATACCATACAGCATTGTCATGCTATATCTATGGGAACAACATATTGCATTGTCTTCCTATATCTATGGGAAGACCATATGGCATTGTCTTCCTATATCTATGGGAAGACCATATGGCATTGTCTTCCTATATCTATGGGAAGACAATATGGCATTGTCTTCCTATATCTATGGGAACACCATATGGCATTGTATTCCTATATCTATGGGAAGACAATATGGCATTGTCTTCCTATATCTATGGGAACACCATATGGCATTGTCTTCCTATATCTATGGGAAGACCATATGGCATTGTCTTGCTATATCTATGGGAATACCATATGGCATTGTCTTCCTATATCTATGGGAAGACCATATGGCATTGTCTTCCTATATCTATGGGAAGACAATATGGCATTGACTTCCTATATCTATGGGAACACCATCTGGCATTGTCTTCCTATATCTATGGGAACACCATATGGCATTGTCTTGCTATATCTATGGGAATACCATATGGCATTGCCCTGCCTTCAAAGGGTTACGAGGGCAGCTGTAGAATGCCGCCCACGCTATTCACTAGACATCCAGTATTAAGTGTGGAGTATGCAGGAAAGGGTTAAGAAAGAAGTTTTATCTTACCTCTGGTATTTTTACCCCAGAGGCTTAACATTGGCAATTCGTTCTCCATGCCCCTATAAGTATTGCAGTCTGTTCTCCATGGTCTATATCCTGTGTGTCGTCCTTTATTTTAGAGTATACAGGGGTGAGATAAATACAGAAAGCAACTCGTTTTGGTCAAAGTCATCGTTCTCCAACTCGCTTGAATGTTACTTGATATTCACTCAGCTGTTGCCGCGTTCAAATCACTCCGCATCAAACTCGTGGAGAATGATGGCTTTGACTAAAACTTGTTGGTTTCTTCTTTAGTAGAGCGCTTGCCACACCATTCACCAGACACCGGGCATTAATTGGGGACCGTCTGAACACCTGGGAATAATCCCCACGCAACGCCTTAACCAACAAAAAACACCACTGCAAGATTCCCGGAGAGGCTTGTTTGCATTTCAAGCCGTCTAGACGGTGTATAATATATGCGGCTGATGGAAAGTAAGCCGATTAGGAGCCGTGTCCCGTGCACCCCTCTCATATGATCTCACACTCTCTAAGTCATATTCTGTACTCTCACTACCATGGAGAAGAATTCTTAAAGAACTGGGCTTAGAGCCTTAAGAATCCACTGGTCTGCCTCTCATGCTAAAGATGTACATCAAGGCAACCAAAGTTTCCTATAGTCTCAATGATGCCACCTAGTGGGAATACTGTGTGCCAGTGGATTCTCAAGGCTCTAAGCCTAGTTTGTTAAGAATTATTCTCCCATAGAGTGCAGTGAGAACCTTGTACAGAATACCACTTGGAGAGTGTGAGATCTCATGAGGGGGGTGGTCCAGTGAGCTCCCCATACACTATGATAGGCTTTAAGATGCATCTCCAGACACGAAATCTATACCGCGTTGGCAACTTTAATCCGTAGCTGATACATCCGAGGATGCACCCCGATACACATATTGTAAGGTCTATTGTAGGGTATCGGCGGTTCAGTGGACGGTGGGCATTAAGCCCTGCCACCACCAATGCCGATTCTGGTCCCGAAAGGGTTGACAATTGACTTCCCAACGCCACACCAATTCTATCGTGAGGTCAGCATAAATTGTAGCAGTGGAACAGGTTTCTGTGATACCGTCTACGACACCTCACGATAGACATTGAAAATGTCAATCGTAGAGGTCCCAATAAAATCCAACATTTTTCGTAGGCTGTCATAGGGTATCGTAGCCTATCGGGAAAATATTGTGGTCATCAAGTATGATTCACAGATTGGATCACAACAGAAGTCTATGATTCTGGGCCTCCCGATAGGCTACGATTTGGCCATTTCAAAGAGTAAAGGGGGGCGTCCACCAACCACGACAAGGCTGCAACACGCGCCATCAAGAAAGTTCCTATCGCTGCCTTGTCGCAGCCTTGTCGTGAGGAGGGGAACTGTCATGAGCCCTTGTCGCAGCCTGTCGGGAAGCCCACGCTCCACCTAAATATTCTATCGTAGACCTCTGCGACAACCTCCCGACATGCCACGACACGCCACAACAAGGCTTCAAAATCAAAGATGTTCAATTCTATCATAACCTTGTCAGAAGGCCCCCGACAAGCTTCATGTCGCAGCTAGTCGTGGCCTTGTCGTAGCCTATTGTCGGGAACTAGGGTCCTCGACAAGGCTATGACATGCCTTCCAATCGTAGACCTGTCGTGGACCTTGTCGGTAACCCATTGTCGTAGCCTTGTCGTGGTTGGTGGACGCCACCCTTAACCATCAGGAAGTATGTCGTATACCATGGCGTAGGTGGGGGCAGGGATCTAGGCTAACTTTGTAAGGAAACTTTCCACCCATTATGGCATCCGGGGATTCATTCGTCCTTCTGTTCAATTAATCGCCAGGTAGAAATAACAATAATAATTACAGGTCAACAATTTCATGGACCCGTTTTTTAGACGATGTAATCGTTAGTAGCGATTATTGAACATTTAAGACGATTTTCAAGATAAATACAACAACCATTGGTCCAAAGAGTCATATAATCATCGCCAAATCTATGATCATTAGACTAGGGCCTCAAACCGGTCGCTATTAGACTTTCCCGTCTAAAACCGGTCCCAGTTCCTTACTTTTGTCCAGTGTGTATCTTCCCAGGTTCCTCTGGGGACACTGCCCTTTGACCTTTGACCTCTGCTTTCCCTCAGGGGTCAATCAGAGGAATGGTCGGTAAAAACGGCGTTGAGGGCCCCTCCTGGTGCCACTACCTCTGAGTGATATGAACCCCTTCGGCCATGTCTGTTACCACGCCCAATGTAGTCTGGATGATGGAGGGATGCCACAACAAGGCAAGGAGTCGGCGAAACTCAATTTTATATGCAGGACAGGAAAGGTCAAGTTAATATAAGGAGCTGTTTTTATTTACCAGAGTAACAACAAGTAACAAAGTAGATATGAAGTAAAAATATAAGATGGCAGAACTGTATCTTTATCGTAAGGTTAGTAAGGCCTGACGTTTCACTAACTTTGATTTAAGGTACACTACAATGCATAATGTCGAAAATCATAGATATTCAGATACCTCTTTGATTCAAACAAATGTCTAGACTAGGAACATTGGCGTGCATCGTAATCGGTTTTCAGACATCATCGCCTATGGTTTTATGTACATCATCGCCTATCGTAGAATACCTCGAGCTCAGTGCACGCTGGGCCTTATAGTTGAAAAGGGACAAATTGCTACTGACCTGTCTTATTACATAAATCACGATAACCAATAAGCAATAAACAAGAATTAGTAGAAACCAAACGAGAGTTAGCCTTGTCAATGTTTATGCCATGATGGGCAGGTTGTGTATTTCTACACGAGGCATTAGTGGTCCGTGTTTTTATTCACCTCGGTGCATAAAAAACACTTTATTCAACGCTCCGTCAAATACACTGAGTCAATGTTAAACCTATGGCGTTTTTTATTAGGGGTAGGATAATGAGAGTATCTTGTTGAAAGAAGAAGATACCATAGACAGTCGAGGCTATATTATGGTAATTCCGGCCGCCCGTAGACAAAACCATTGATTTTCATTTGTCTTGTTTTCATAACATTCAGACAATGAAGTGTCTTTTTTTCGTGTTTTCATATAACACGCACACAATGAATTGGGTCCTTTTCCCTGTTTTCATAACATTCACGCAATAAATTGGGTCTTTCATAATATTCAGACAATGAAGTGGTCTTTTTTCATGTTTTCATATAACTTTTAGACAATAAACTGTCTTTTTTCCTGTTTTCATATAACATTCAGAAATGAAGTGGTGATTTTCCCCTGGTTTCATATAATATTCACACAATAAAATGTTTACAAGTGTTTTTTCCCTTGATCCTTGTATATATCCCTTGACCATATAACTATGGTCTGTTAACCTTGTCCAAACTAGTTTAAAATATACAAAAATACCAGGGTGAGATAAAGATTAATCGATTGAGGTTACCAGTAATCAAGGTGATTGGGAATACTTCACTCCTGGAACATGAACAGTTTTAGTCACTACTTAAAGAAGAATTGGAAGGAAGCTGGCAGAAGACCAACGGAAATAGCTGCCAGGACCTTTGCAGAAACATTTTATTGAACAAAATTAAAAATCTGACCCTCATTACCTAACGTTCAAAACACACAAAATCTTCTCCATCAACACATTTTAAAATGTTAATGTTTTCTTCAACGTTTTGAAGACATCTTAAAAATCGTTATGGGTTATTCTTTTAATATGGAATTTTTGTAGAATTTCTGTTTAAAATTTCATTACTTGGGAAAGTGAAACAGTGTCATGGGAGTGTGAGGCAATGATAAAAAATTACCGCGAGAGATCAACTATTACTCCAAAACGATTTCAGATGAATGTAAAGGGTGACGTCCACCAACCACAACGAGGCTCCGACAAGCTTGTCGCAGCCTTGTCGTAAGAAGGGTGGCTTTACGACAGCCTTGTCAGGGCGTGTCAGGAAGTGCACGCTCCACCAGAATTTCCTATGGCAGACCTCTGCGACACACTCTGGACACGCCATGACACTCCACGACAAGCATCCAGTCATGGGGAAAATTGAACATGCTCGATGTTGTTGTAGCCTTGTCGGAAAGCTCCCGACAAGCTT